>PISX010023135.1:0-30340 GCA_004024625.1 Mellivora capensis
TTTTTTTTTAACTGGATCATTTGATTTTTGAGTGTGGAGATTCATAAGTTCTTCATAGATTTTAGATACTAACCCTTTATCAGAGATGCCATTTGCAAATATCTTCTCCCATTCTGAAGGTTGCTTTTTAGTTTTGTTGATTGTTTCCTTCGCTGGTCAGTTGTTTTATCTTGATGAAGTCCCAATAGTTTATTTGTGCTTTTGTTTCCCTTGCATTAGGAGACATATCTAGTAAGAAGTTGTTATAGCCAATGTCAGGGAGGTTACTGCCTGTGTTCTCCTGTAGGATTTTGATGGATTTCTGTCTCACATTGAAGTCTTTCATCCATTTTGTGTATGGTGTGAGAAAGTGCTCCAGTTTCATTCTTTTGCATGTTGCTGTCCAGTTTTTCCAACACCACTTCTTGAAGAGACTCTCTTTTTCTCATTGGATATTCTTTCCTGCTTTGTTGAAGATTGGTTGACCATGTAGTTGTGGGTCCATTTCTGGGTTTTTAATTCAGTCCCATTGATCTATGTGTCTGTTTTTGTGCCACTACCATATTTGCTTGATCACTACAGTTCTGTACTACAACTTGAAGTCCACAGTTGTGATGCCTCCAGCTTTGCTTTGCTTTTTCAAGATTGCTTTGGCTCTTTGGAGTCTTTTGTGGTTCCATACAATTGTTAGGACTGTTTGTTCTAGCCCTGTGAAAAATGCTCTTGGAATTTTGATAGGGATTGCATTAAATGTGTAAATTGCTTTGGGTAGTATAGACATTTTAACAATATGTGTCCTTCCAATCCATGAGCACGGAAAGTCTTTCCATTTCTCTGTGTCCTCTTCAATTGCTGTCATTAGTGCTTCATAGTTTTCAGAGCGCAGGTCTTTCATGTGTTCCGTTAGGCTTATTCCTAGGTATCTTGTGCTTTTTGGTGCAATTGTGAATGGGGACAATTCCTTGATTTCTCTCTCTGCTGATTCATTACTGGTGTATAGAAATGCAACAGATTCCCATATATTGATTTTTATTTTTTTTTAATGTCCTGTGACTTGACTAAATTCGTGCATGAGTCCCAGCAATCACTGGGGGGAGTCTCTTGGGTTTTTGATATCGAGTATCATGTCTTTTGCAAATAGCGAAAGTTTTACTTCTTGACGATTTGGATGTCTTTTATTTCTTTTTGTTGTCTGACAGCTGTGGCTAGGACATCCAGTACTGTGTTAAATAACAGTGGTAAGAGTGGACAGCTCTGTCTTGCTGCTGACTGAAGAAGGAAAGCCTTCAGTTTTTGCCCATGGAGGATGATATCAGCTGTGGGTTTCTCATATATGATCTTTAGTATGTTCAGGTATGTTCCCTTTACTCAGCTGATGGTGTTTTTCATGAATGGATGTCCTACTTTATCAGATGCTTTTCCCCCATCTATTGAGAGAACCATATGTTTCTTATCATTTCCTTTATTAATGTGGTGTATCACGTTGGTTGATTTGCAAATACTGAACCACTCTTGCAGCCCAGGAATAAATCCCACTTGATCCTGGTGAATGATTCTTTTAATGTACTGTGGGATTGAATTTGCTAGTATTTTCTTGAGAATTGTTACATCCATGTTCATCAGGGATGTGGGCGTGTAGTTACCTTTTTTTTTTTTTTTTTTCCCCTGGAGTCTTTGTCTGGTTTTGGAATCGGGGTAATGCTGACCTCATAGAATGGATTTGGAAGTTTTTCTTCCATTTCTATTTTTTGGACTGTTTGAAGAAGAATAGGTATTAAGTCTTCATGTTTAGTAGAGTTCCCTTATGAGGCTATCTGGCCCTGAACATTTGTTTGTTGGGAGATTTTTTATTAGTGAGGCCATTTCTTTGGTGGTTATTGGTCCGTTCGAGTTTTCTATTTGTTCCAGTTTCAATTTTGGTAGTTTATATGTTTCTAGGAATTTATCCATTTCTTCCAGGTTGTCCAGTTTGTTGTCATATTGTTTTTCATAATATCCTCTTACACTTACTTGTATTTCCGTGGGGTTGGTTGTCATTTATCCTCTCTCATTTGTGATTTTATCTATTTGGGTCCTTTCTCATTTCTTTTTTATAAGTCTAGATAAGGGTTTACCAATTTTATTGATTTTTTTCCCAAAGGACCATCTCCTCATTTCATCGACCTCTTCTACTGTTTCTTTAGTTTCTAGGTCAGTTATTTCTGCTCTAATCTTTATTATCTCACTTCTTCTGCCAGCTTTAGGTTTTGTTTGTTGTTCTTTCTCCAGCTCCTTTAAGTGTACGGTTAGGCTGTTTATTTGAGATTTTTCTTGCTTCTTAAGGTAGGCCTGTATTGCTATATACTTCCCTCTTATGACCACCTTTGCTGCATCCCAAAGGTGTAGAACTGTCATGTTTTCATTTTCATTTGTTTCCATGTATTTTAAAAATTTCTTATTTAATTTCTGGTTGGTCCATTCACTGCTTAGGAGCATGCTGTTTAACCTCCATCTATCTGTGGTCTTTCTAAATGTTTTCTTCTGGTTGACTTTAAGTTTCAGACTGTTGTGATCAGAAAAGATGCATGGTATGATCTTGATCATTTGGCACTTCTTGAGGCCTGATTCGTGACCCAATATGTGAGCTATTCTGGAGAATGTTCCATGTGCACTCCAAAAAGAATACACATTCTTTTTGTGAACCCTGATGAACATGGGTGTAACAATTCTCAAGAAAATACTAGCAAATTCAATCCCACAGTACATTAAAAGAATCATTCACCAGGATCAAGTGGGATTTATTCCTGGGCTGCAAGAGTGGTTCAGTATTTGCAAGTCAACCAACGTGATATATGTGCTGAATATATCTGTTAAGTCCGTCTGGTCCAGGGTGTCATTCAAAGCCAGTCATTCCTTGTTGATCTTCTGCTTAGGTGATCTGTCCATTGCTATAAGTGTAGGGGTGTTAAAAGTCTCCTACGATTACTGCATTATTATCAATGAGTTCCTTTATGTTTGTTGTTAATTGTTGTATATTTTTGGGTGCTCCCAAGTTGGGGGCATAAATATTTACAACTGTTAGATCTTCTTGATGGATAGTCCCCTTTACTATGACATAGCGCCCTTCTTCATCTCTTGTTACAGTCTTTGGTTTAAAATGCAGTTTGCCTGATATAAGTATTGTTACTCCGGCTTTCTTTGGATGTCCATTTGCATGATAAATGTTTCCCCATCCCCTCACTTTCAATCTGAAGGTGTCTCTAGGTCTACAATGAGTCTCTTGTAGACAGCACATAGATGGGTCTTGAGGTTTTATCTATTCTGACACCCTATGCCTTTTGATTGGAGCATTTCATCCATTTACGTGCAGACTAATTATTCATACAAATGTGTTTGGTGCCCTTTTGTGCTTGTTTTGTCATCATTTCCGGACATTTCCTCTGTTCCTTTCTTGTCGTTGTCACTTTTGGTCTTCCCTTCCCACTCAAACTGTCCCCTTTAATACTTCTTGCAGGGTTGTTTAAATGGTCACAATCTCCTTTGGTTTTTGTTTGCCTGGGAAACTCTTTATCCCTCCTTCTATTCTGAATGATAGCCTTGCTAAATAGAGAACTCTTGGCTGCACATTTTTTCCCATTCAGCATGTTGAATATATCATGCTACTTCTTCCTGGCCTGCCAAGTTTCTGTGGAGAGATCTACTGCTAGCTGGATGGGTCTTCCCTTGTAGGTTAGGGATTTCTTTTGTCTTGCTGCTTTGGGGATTTTTTTCTTCATCACTACCTTTTGCAAATTTCACTACAATATCGTCTTGGTGTTGGCCTGCTTTTGTTGGTTTTGTTGGGAGTTCTCTGTGCCCCCCCCAGAACTGGATTTCCGTTTCCTTCCCCAGATTAGGGAAGTTTGGGGCTATTAATTCCTCAAATAAACCTTCTGTCCCCCTTTCTCTCTTCTTCTTCTGGGACTTCTATGATATGAATGTTATTATGTTTGACAGAGTCACTGAGTTCCCTCAGTCTACTGTTGTGATCCAAAATGTTTCCTTCTCTTTTTTGTTCAGCTTTATTGTTTTCCATAATGCTATCTTCTATATCACATAGTCATTCCTCTGCTTCTTCCATCCTTGTGCTCATTACATCCAGTCAGTTTCGAATCTTAGTTCTTGAATTTTTCATTTTGGTCTGACTGGTGTTTACCGCTTTTATGGCTCCACTAAGGGTCTCCCTGATGTCTTCCAAGCTTTTCTCAAGCCCAGCTAGTGTCCTTATGATTATTGCTTTAAATTTTGGGTCATGTATATTACTTATATCTGTTTTGATTAGATCCCTGGCCATGACCTTTTCTTGTTCTTTCTTTTGGGGTGATTTCCTCCATCTTAGCATTTTGCCTAGGTTTCTGTCTTCTTCTGCATGTTAGAAAAGCCTGCTGTGGTTCCTGCTCCTGCAAGTAATGGTTTTACAGAGAAGGGTTCATATAAGGTCCAGGGCCTGGTGCTTCAGGAAGTGACTCTGGCATGTGCTGTGTGCCGTCTGGTGTTGTGTTTTGGCTACTCTATCCCTCAGGCCAGTGGTCTGCAGAGGTTCTCCTTGCCCAGAGTGGGGAATGTTTGGACCTTGGCCAGAGCGTGGCGAGTTTTAACTGGTTGTGCTCCGGTCTGCTTGTTAAAAGGGACCTGATGCTTTTTCCACTAGAACGGAACATTTACAGAATTCTGTGGTCCGTAGACATCCTCTGTGCAGGGGCCTCCATTGGTCTTCTGGGGACGTGGCCCACTGAGCTGGTCTTTAAGCACACTTGCCCAAGAATGGCAGTAGTTTTGGCAGAGCACAGGGAGGCAGGACTTGGTAGAAGCAGGTAAGGCAGCCAGTGTTGGCACTGTGGTGTTTACTGAAGTTAGTTTATGCTGAAGGGTGGAACAGAGAAATGGTGCCAGCCAGCTCCTTTGTCCCCAGAGACAGGAGTCTGAGAGCCCATGCCTGCGGCTCTCAGGACAGCACTTTCGGAGGAGCGAATGATCTCCCCTCAAGCATCCCAGGCTTTTTTTTTTCCAGATCACTGCTTCCACACGATCTCTGGGTTGCTTGTCTTCCTGGAGCAGTGCAGTGCACCTTGGGCTCTATCTCAGCCACACCTGATGATTTTTAAAATTCCAAACCTCAGGGACCTGGTGTGGCAGGGACCCATGCTGGTCCTCTGGGGAAAAGTGTCACAGTGCTGGGACTGATGCAGGTGTGACCCAGAAGGGCAGTCATGCCAGAGCACAGGGGCATGGGATTTGGAGCAACGCAGGCTAAACAGCCAGTGTCTGGGTTTGCTGCCCTCAGCAGGTGTCTCTGCACCTATGCTGAAGGGCTGGGGAGAGAAGTGGTGCCTGCCAGTTCTTTTGCCCCCAGAGAGGCCATGCCACCTTTTGTGGATGTGCTCCAAGAACGTACAAATAGTCCCTCCCCATGCATCTTAGATGATCCACAGATCATACAGTCTGTCCCAGGGTTGCTTGCCTGTCAATGTCTTTGGAGAAGTGTTCTCTTCATGCATATCCCTGTGTGCTCCACTCTTTCTTGTCTTTCTCTGCAGCCAGGGCACCCTCCCCTCCGCAGCTCCCATGCCCCCTTTCTTCCACAAACCACATCTCTTTATTTCCTACCTTCCTCAGTGTGGCCTCTTCTCTCCCTCTAGCTGTGTAGTCTGTTCTATCAAACCTCAGGTTGATTTCTTGGATATTCAGAATGATTTGATAGTTATCTAGCTGTGTTCAAAGGATGAGGCAATTCTAGGGTCCTCCTACTATGCTGCCATCTCAGGTCTCCCATCAGTGCCTTAGAGTTTACAGGGAACATCTCTTTTACCTTTATGGTTAGGTTTATTGCTAGGTATCTTACAGTTTTTCCTGCAAGTGTAAATGGGATCGATACCTTGATTTCTCTTTGTGCTGCTTCATTATTGATGTATAGAAGTGCAACAGAGTTCTGTATGTTGATTTTGTATCCTGCAACTTTACTGAATTTGTGCATCAGTTCTAACAATTTTTTGATGGAGTCTTTTGGGTTTACTATATCACATCATGTCATCTGCAAATAGTGAAAGTTATACTTCCTCTATCATGGTTTGGGGCTTTCTGTTTCTTTTTGTTGTCTGACTGTTGTGGCTAGCACTTCCAAAACTATGACAAATAACAGTGGTGAGAGTGGACATCCTTGTCTTTTTTTTTTTAATTTTGATTTTTTAAATTTCATTTCAGCGTAACAGTACTCATTGTTTTTGCACCACACCCAGTGCTCCATGCAATACGTGCCCTCCCTAATACCCACCACCAGGCTCCCCTAACCTCTCACCCCCAGCCCCTTCAAAACCCTTCAGGTTGTTTTTCAGAGTCCATAGTCTCTCATGGTTCACCTCCCCTTCCAATTTCCCTCAACTCCCTTCTCCTTTCCATCTCCCCATGTCCTCCATGTTATTTGTTATGCTCCACAAATAAGTGAAACCATATGATAATTGACTCTCTCTGCTTGACTTATTTCACTCAGCACAATCTCTTCCAGTCCCTGGACATCCCTGTCTTGTTCCTGATTGTAGAGGAAGAGCTCTCCGCTTTTGCCCATTGAGGATGACAGTGGCTGTGGGCTTTTTGTATTTGGCCTTTATTAGGTTATGTTCCCTCTACCTTAATTTGTTGAGAGTTTTTGTAACGTGCGGATGTCCTACTTTGTCAAATGCTTTTTGTGCATCTGTTGGGAGGATCATATGGTTCTTCTCCTTTCTTTTATTAATGTGGTGTATCACATTGATTGATTTGCAAAAAGTGAAGCATGGTCACAGCTCAGGAATAAGTCCCACTTGATCGCGGTGAAAGATTCTTTTAATGTATTGTTGGATTAGGTTTGCTAGTATTTTCTTGAGAATTTTTGCACCCGTGTTCATCAGGGATATTGGCCTGTAGCTCTCTTTTTTGCTGGAATCTTTGTCCAGTTTTGGTATCAGAGTAGTGCTGGCTTCATACAACGAATGAGGAAGTTTTCCTTCCTTTTCCATTTCCTAGAATCGTTTGAGAAGAATAGGTATTAGGTCTTCTTTAAATGTTTGGTAGAATTCCCCTGTGAAGCCGTGTGGCCCTGGACTCTTGTTTGTTGGAAGTTTGTTTGTTTGTTTGTCCATTTGTTTTATTACTGATTTGATTTCTTTGCTGGTAATCAGTCTGTTCAAATTGTCTGTTTCTTTCTATTTCAGATTTGGTAGATAATATATATTTTTTAACATCTTAATTTTGATTTTATTTTTTTCAGTGTTCCAAGCTTCATTGTTTATGCACCACATCCAGTGCGCCACGCAATATATGCCCTCCTCAATACCCACCACCAGGCTCACCCATCCCCCCATCTCCCTCCCCTCCAAAACCCCCAGTTTGTTTCTCAGAGTCCACAGTCTCTCATGACTCATCTCCCCCACCGATTTCCCCCAATTCACTTTTCCTTTCCTTCTCCTAATGTTCTCCATTTTATTCCTTATGTTCCCCAAGTAAGTGAACCCATATGATAATTGACTTTCTCTGCTTGACTTATTTCACTCAGCATAATCTCCTCCACTCCCGTCCATGTTGATACAAAAGTTGGGTATTCATCCTTTCTGATGGCTGTGTAATATTCCATTGTCTGGGTGGATCATATCTTCTTTATCCATTCGTCTGTTGAAGGGCATCTTGGCTCTTCCCACAGTTTGGTGATTGTGGACACTGTTGCTATGAACATTGGGGGTACATATGGCCCTTCTTTTCACTACATCTGTATCTTTGGGTAGATTGTATGTTTTTAAGAATTTATCCAGGTTGTTTTTCTCGGTTGTTGGTATATAAATATTTTTTATAATATTCTCTTATAATTGTCCATATTTCTGTGGTGTTGGCTGTCATTTCTCCTCTCTCAATTGTGACTTTATTTATTTGGGTCCCTTCTCATTTCTTTTTTATAAAAGTCTAGATAGGGGTTTACTGACTTTATTAATTTTTTCCAAGAACCAGCTCCTGGTTTCATTGATCTGCTCTATTGGTTTGTTGTTGTTGTTGTTGTATCTATGTCGTTTAAATCTGTTCTATTATTTCCTTCCTTCTGCTGATTTTAGGCTTTGTTTGTTGTTCTTTCCCCAGCTCCTTTAAGTGTAAGGTTAGGTTGTTTATTTGAGATTTTTCTTGCCTCTTAATTTAGGCCTGTATTGCTATATACTTCCTTCTTATGACCACTTTTACTGCATTCCAAAGGTTTTGTACTATTGTGTTTTCATTTTTGCTTGTTTCCATGTATTTCTTTAGTTTCTTGACCCATTCACTCATTAGTAGCATGTTGTTTAACCTTCATGTACTTGTGATCTCTCCATTTTTTTTCTTCTGGTTGACTTGTGGTTTCATAGTGTTGTGGTGGGAAAAGGTGCATGGTATGATCCCAATCTTTTTGTATTTGTTGAGGCATGATTTGTGACCTAGTATGTGATCTATTCCAGAGAATGTTCCATGTGCACATGAAAAGAATGTGTATTCTGCTGTTTTAAGAGGAAATGTTCTGAATACATCTGTAAAGTCCCTCTAGTCCAGTGTGTCATTCAAAGCCGTTGTTTTCTTGTTGATTCTCTGCTTAGATGATCTGTCCATTGCTGTAAGTGGAGTGTTAAAGGCCCTTACTATTATTGTATTATTGTCAATGAGGTCCTTTATGTTTGCTATTAATTGTTTCATTGGGGCTCCTGTGTTGGGTACATAAATGTTTCCAATTGTTAGAGCTTCTTGCTGTGTTGCCCCCTTTATTATGAATCGTGTCATTCTTCTCTTGTTACAGTCTGGTTTAAAGTCTACTTGGTCTGATACAAGAATCCATATGCTGGCTTTCATTTGACGTTCTTTTGTGTGAAAAATGTTTCTCTAGCCCCTCACTTTCAATCTGCAGGTGTCTTTAGGTCTGAAATGTGTCTCTTGTACGAGGTATATAGATGAGCCTCATTTGTTTTTTGTTTTTTGTTTTTGTTTTCTCATCCACTCGGACACCCTGTGTCTTTTAATTGGGCCATTTAGTCCATTTACACTCAGAATAATTATTCATAGGTATGCACTTATTGCCAATTTGTTACTTGTTTTTGTCATTTCCGGAGATTTTCTTGGATCCTTTCTTGTCATTATCACTGTTCATCTCTCCTTTGCAAAGAGTCCCTTTAGTACTACTTCCAGGGCTGTGTTATTGGTCATGATATCCTTTAGTTTTTGTTTGTCTGGGCAACTCTGTATCTTTCTTTCTATTCTGATAGCCTTGCTGTAGAGGATTCTAGGTGGCAGGTTTTTCCATTCAGCTCTTTGAATATACGATGCCACTCTCTTCTGGCTTACCACGTTTCTGTTGAGAAATCTGCACCTAGCCTAATGTATCTTCCTTTGTAAATTAAGGACTTCTTTTGTCTTGCTGCTTTTAACATTTTTAACTTATCACTCTATTTTTCAAATGTAATTACAATATGTCTTGGTGTTGGCCTGCTTTTGTTGACTTTGATGGGCGTTCTCTGTGTCTCCTGGTTCTGAATGGTTGTTTTCGTCCCCAGATTGGGGAAGTTTTTAGCAATTATTTTCTCAAATAAACTTCCTGTCCCTTTTTCTCTCACTTCCTCTCCTGGGATTCCTGTGATACAAGTGTTGTTATGTTCGATGCTGTCCCTGAGTTCCCAAAGCCTTTTCTCATGATCCATAGTTCATCTTTCTCTCTTTTGTTCAGCTTCATTATATTCCATCATTCTATCTTTATACCACTCATTCATTCCTCTGCTTCTCCCATCCTTGTGGTCCTTCCATCCAGCCGGTTTTGAATCTCAGTAATTGTCTTTTTCGTTTCTGTCAGGTTGGCTTTTAACTCTTTGATCTCTGGGGTAAGGGTCCCCTGAACTCTTCCACTCTTTCCCCGGCCCAGTGAGTATTCTTATGCTTGTTGCTTTAAATTCTCCATCACTCATGTTACTTATATCTGTTTTGCTTCAATCTCTGGCCACAACCTTATCTTGTTTTGTTTTTGTTTTTGTTTTTGTTTTTGTTTTTGTTTGCATTTGGGATGAATTCCTCCGTGTGACATTTTGTCTAGGTCTCTGCCTTCATCTGTATGTGAGAATAGATAGCCAGTTATGATTCCTGCTTCTGAGAGCAATGGCTTTATGAAGAAGAGGTCATGTAGTGTCCAGGGCCTGGCACTTCAGTGAGTGTCTCTGGAGTGTGTTGTGTGCACTCTGCTGGAGTGTTTTGGCTGATCTATCCATCAGGGTAGTTGTCTGCAGAGGCTCTCTCTGCCTGCAGTGGTCAGTGTGTGGTCCTTTGCCAGAATGTGGTGAATTTTAAGTAGGTGTGCTCTAGCCTGCTTGTTAGATGAGACCTGATACTACCTGAACTGGAACTGAAGCCCTGAAGAACTCTCTGGCTGGGAGATGTGGTGTGGGCAGGGGTTTCTCCTGGTCTTCTGGGAAGGGGCTCTCTGCACTGGGACTGGAGCAAGTTTGACTGAGAAGGATAGTCTCTCCAGTGTGCAGGGGTGTGGGGCTTGGTGTAAGCAGGTTAGGCAGCCAGTGTGGGTGCTGTGTTGTTTCCTGCAGGTGGCTCTGTGTTTATGCTGTGGGTCAGGTCTGGCTCTCAGAGATACACTAGGAGAAGAACAAACAAACCCTTCCAGGTGTTTCTCAGATCACTGCTTCCACACTGTCTGCCTTCAGGTCCTTTGCCTGCCTTCCCTTCAGGAGCAGGGCAGTGCCCTCCAAGTCTATTCCAGCCAAGCCCACTGACCTCTAGAACTCCAGCCTTTAAGCCCCCTTGGTTGCAAAACTCATGAAATTCAGCCACTCTCGTTTTCCAGGCCAATGGCTTTGGGGACGCATTCTCTTTGTGCATTCCCTGGCATGCTCCTCTCTCTTACCCTTCTCTGTGACCACAGCTCCCTCCCTCTGCAGCACCCAGGATTCTTTTCTCCCCTAATCCATGGCTCCCCACTTCCTTACCTTTTTTGACGTGGCCTCTTTTCTCCCTTTAGTTGTGGAGTTTGTTCTGTCAGTCTTCAGGTCTCTTTCTGGGGTATTTAGGATAATTTTATAATTATCTAGTTCTGGTTGTGTGCGAGGTGAGCACAGCATTCCCCTACTCTGCTGTCATCTTGTCTTCTCCTACTCATGGCTTTTTTTAATTTTTGAGCCACTCTCTGTGCCCCTGTGCCTGATTCACTGTCCCCATCTCTTCATTTTTGGCCTTGGCTGCCTATTTGTGTGTTTCTCTTTCTGGGTATCCCCAGGTTTATTTTTATTCTGTGTCTTTGCCTCCCTACGTCCCTGGATAGATTTCCTTGTCACTCTGTCTCTGCCCATTTGTTTATGTTCTGTGTGTCCATTCCTATGTGTCTAGGTTTCTTTGTTCCTATCTTGATCCTTCCAGACATGATCCTGCATATCTGTTCCCATTTCTACCTTCTATCCATATGGCTGTGTTGGTGGGTTCACATCCCCATGTCTACTTATTCTGGGATATGTGTGTGTGTGTGTGTGTGTGTGTGTGTGTGTCTTTCTTTCACTCTTTTTCTAAATTCTCGTGTCCCTATGTCACAGTGTCTCCATTGTACCTGGGCCTCCAGCTTGCCTGTCTTTATGCCTCTCTGTTACCTAACCTAACCCTAACCCTTATGTCTTGGCTGGTGTTTGTCACAGTTTGGGTATCTGCATTCCCATGCTTTTGTCACTGGATCTCTGAGTATATAAATTTGTGCTCCAGTTTGACTCTTGGTGTGCTCCTCTGCATGTGCCCATGTCCTCGGGTCTTTGTTACCAAGTCTTGGCATAAGTAACATCTCTGTTTCTATGCTTTTGTAGATCTGTGGTCTTGTGTCTCTGTTTTCTTCTCCCACCCCCTATCCTATTTCTGTAAGTTACCATGTCAGCATGTCTCTATGCCTCTACTTCTTCAACCTTGGTGTATTGGGCTATGGTTTTGACCTATGTCTCCCTGGTTACTTCTGTGTCCCTGTGTCTCTATGTGTCACTGTGTGTCTCATCTCCTCTGCTTTTGTGTCTGGGCCTTTGTGAATATCTCTGTCTCTCTCTCTTGCTCACTTTCTCTCTTCTTAAGACTTCATTTTTTTTTCAGTAGTTCAAGGAAAATTTTATTTTTTTTTCTTTTTGAATTTTTATTTAAATTCTAGTCAGTTAACATGCAGTGCAATATTGGTTTCAGGAATAGATTTCAGTGATTCATCACTTACATGCACCACTTGGTTTTTGTTTGTTTGCTGTGCTTTGTTTTGTTTTTGAGGTAATCTCTACATCCCAACGTGGGGCTCGAACTCGCAGTCCCGAGATCAAGTGTCACGTGCTCTACTGAGTGAACCAGCCAGGAGCCCCAGAAAAACTACTTAAATGACTGAGGGAATTACAGATATTTGATGAAGTCCGGAGTGGTTGGGGGAGAGTGGGAAGGACATCGGAGCCAAGATCTAAGTTGTGATCTAGAATTTGAGTGGCAATGCAAAAGGTAAGCATGGAAGACAGGGGCCAGGGCAGGTAAGGTCAGAGTGATTATCAAATAGAACAGCTTGAGAGAGTTCCCTTAGTGGAGATGGGGTTGAGGCAGGGCCCATTAGGGAACGGAGAGGAGGCCAGGGTGGCGGGGGTGGACAGAGTTCAGAGAGCGAGTGGGAAAAAGTGAGGTCAGAGGGGCATAGGATAGAGGGCAGATCACGTAGGGCCTTGTTGGGTTTAAAAAGAACTTTAGGCTTCACTCTAGGTAAGATGGGAAACTCTTGAGGGGGGTTAAGTGGGAGCGGGACATGAAGTAATCTTTGTTTTTCAATAATCCTTTTGCTGCTGAGGAAGAATGGCAAAAAAAAGTAGGAAGGAAGAAACGAAGGAAAGAAAGAAAGGAAAGAAAGAAAGAGAAAGGAAGAAGAAAGAAAAAGAAAAAAGAAAGAAAGAAAGAGAGAAAGAAAGAAAGAGAGAAAAAGAAAGAAAGAAAGAAAGAAAGAAAGAAAGAAAGAAAGAAAGAAAGAAAGAAAGAAAGAAAGAAAGAAAGAAAGAAATACCCCGAGCGAGGGAGCAGGGAGACCAGTGAGGAGACTGGAACAGTTTTTTAGGGTAGACATGATCATAGTCTGCCCTAAGATAGTGACAGTTGGGGTGGTGAGAACTGGGTGCATTTGGCAAATATGTCAGAGGCAACATTGCCAAGAATTGAAGATGGATGGGATATTGGCGGGTGGTGAAGGAAAGGGGCATGTCAAGGATCTCATGCCCAAATTTGTATCCCTGTGTCTTACTGCCACTACCAGCTGGTTCTAATCCTGCCCTATAATGTCTCCCAAGATGTGTTGCTCTTCTTAGGAAGAGAGAACAATGGAGTGGTGGAGCACATTCAGTCTGCAACCAAATGATGTAGGTCCAAATCTCTTACTAGTTGTGTGACATGGAATAAGTTACTTCAGTTCTCTGCATTTCCGTTTCCCCATGAGTAAAATGCAGGTATCCACAGGTTGTGTGTGTGTGTGAGTGTGTGAATGTGTATTAAATGAGGTACTAAAAGAGCAATATATAGACAAGTACCTGCACATACGAAGGACTAAAAAACGTTAACCTTTATTACTTCACAGTCTTTAGGAAATTTAAAGATAATTGTTATCTTTTCCAATTTGTGTACCCCTCTCCTTAAGCAGGGCTGTATACAGAGCACAAAAGAACTAATCAGGCCTGCCCTACCCAGTGATGCCTCCACTTAGAACCCTGTATCCCTACCCTGCTTGGGAAACGTGAGCATTTCTCTTTTCCAACAAAGCAAATGTCAAAACCACAGCTTGATCAGTTTCTTTCTGTTTTGCTTTCCCAGTCTTAATATCCCTCCTCTCTCAGGGCCTCTAATTCCGTGCCTAGGTTCTAAGGCCCAGAGAGGTTAAGTAGCTGATTCAAAGTCTCACAGCAAGCAAACAGGCAACCGTCATCACTAGAATCTGCAGAAGCTTTGTACATTCCTAGTTCCCGGAGCTCTCCATTCATACCTCCCCCTCATGGCTTGACCTCTTGCCCGTGGCACTCACCATCCTCATCAGGAGTGAGGTAGGTATGGAAAGCTGGTGGGTTCAAGGACTCCATGATCATGGACTCCACCATTGACTCAGACAGCAGCTCTAGCTCCTCAGGGAGATGGAGCAGGCTGGCTACCTCAGGGAGGATTCTAGAAGGCAGCAAGACTGGCACGTTTGGGGGCTGCCTTCTGGCATAGGCCTGGAGCTGCTGGAGAGGCCCATTGTTGAGACTTATGACACAGGTAGTCCCAGAATTTGCCTGGTGTTTTGGGGCCCCAGCAGTAGATCCTGCTGAAGCCAGAGCTGTCTCAGGGCAGCAGAACGGGCAAGGTGGAGTCAAAGGGAATTGGGAGGGGTGCTCCAAAGACAGAGGTGGTCATGGTCTTGCTGGGACTTGCAGGACTTGAGGTTGTGCTTGTGAATGTGTTTGGATCCTGAGGAGGTAGGGCATTGGTCTGGCAGGTCTGAGGGGTAACGGGGTTTGGGGTTTATTGGGGATTGGGGTCCTAGGTTTAGAAAATGATAAGCTTGGGTAATTTGGGGGAGTTGGGGTATTAGAGTTAAGAGATGTTGGGACTGGGGTGCCTGGGTGGCTCAGTGGGTTAAAGCCTCTGCCTTTGGCTCAGGTCATGATCTCAGGGTCCTGGGATCGAGCCTGGCATCAGGCTCTCTGCTCAGCGGGGAGCCTGCTTCCTCCATCTCTCTCTGCCTGCCTCTCTGCCTACTTGTGATCTCTGTCAAATAAATAAATGGGATCTTTAGAAAAAAAAAGAGGTGTTGGGATTTTAGGGATGTTAGGTTAAGAGGATGCTGGGTTTAGGGTGTGACAGATGGTTTGGGAGCTTGTGAACAGGAACCTTTGGTCTAGTTTTGTGATAGGTGTTTGAAGATCTGAAGCATGGAGACTCCAGGATTGGCCTGTGGCAAGCTTTTGGGTGACTGTGATGTGAGTACCCCAAGTTGGGAATGTGATAGAGCATCCAGTTTGGGTTGCGATGGAACACCAGGTTTGGAGGACAGTGGAATATCATGTTTCACAATGCCAGCTTTGGGCTGGGATGGGATGCCAGGATTCAGAAGTGGGACTTACTTGTGTCTTGGCAGTCATGGGTAATAGGGTACCAGGATTCTGGTGTGATGGTGCGCTGGGCTTCACAAGCAATAGGGCACCAGAGTTTGAGGGCCCAAAGGCAGCAGTTTTTATGCTGAGAGTTGGCTGAACCAAAGTGCCAGAATCCTGTTGTGTAAGATTTGGGGATTTGGGGTGTGCTGGGGTGGATAGGGTACTTAGTGTCCTGACCCAGTGGCTCCAACTCCTTGGAAATGGACATAATTTCTGTAGAAGCAGGAGCCGTTGAGGATAAGTAGGACCTTGGTTTCACAAGCTCTGATTTGGGAGAGACCTTGGGTAACAAGCCTGACTGGGCTGTGCCTGTCCCGAGGCCAGGTCTGCTGGCAGATGAAGGCATAATGGTGCCTAGTACAGCTGCAGTGGAAATCTGTGATCTGACCTTCCCACTTGCCTCCTTGGGCTGCATCATGACCAGTGAAGTCAGAGGTGTGACAACATTGTATTCAAGGGACAGGTTGAGGACTTTGGTGGCCAGCAGGCGGCGAGTGGTAGTGTCACAGGCTTGGAAGCATCCCTCAGCAACTCTCCACTGGTGGTGTAGGCCCAGAGGCAGCAGGTGAAGTGGGCTACGTTGTAGGCCCACTCCTCTGGGACACCAGAGTTCTTCTGGCTCTGCTGGTGGCTGCCTCACTGTGGCAGGCCACAAGAAGCTGACTCTTGGGGCCATAGGCTACCAGGTGGATGCCCAAGTTCCTGCTTTCCTACCTGCCCGGCTGCGCCTGTCCTGCCACCACCAGTTCTGAACCACCAAAATAACGGGGAAAAGGTCCAAGGGGAGGCCCCAACCAGGCCTCCCAGGTAGTCCAGATGCACGTCTGCCAGCAGAGGAATGGCGATCTCCTCATAGAGGCCCTTCAGCTGTAGGGCTGCATCAGTGCCCTCATACATGCACCAGGCTGCTCCCTGGTTCTCCAGGGGCAGGTGACACAGCAATGGGAAGTCAGCCTCATCCCTGAAGGCCAAACTAAAAAGGGACACCCTGTTGCCCAGTTCCTGACAGATGTTGGAGAGGATTACCCTAGGGGTCATCACACTGGCTGTGGGCTCCCCATCTGTCAGGAGGATGATGAGACGGATCCTCCCCACATTGCAGCCCCGACCAGTCTCCTGATTGCTGTGGTTTAGCAATGCTATGCTATAGCAGAGCTGCACTGATGTTGGTCCCTAATTGGGAAGCAGACTGTGAGACCATCTTTTCTAGTTATTCTATCCCCGTTGCAGACACCTTAGACACTTCACCAACCTCTCAGGCTCAGTCATTTCTCATCTTTGCTCAAACTGTTTCTGCTGCTTATCCTTCCCAACACCCCTGCCCCCACACGGGTTCCCTGAGATCTGACAGTGAGGCCCACACGTCCTTGGCTTTTATCACTCCCTGTCTCAGACTACGATTTGCCTGTTTCCTGGGGGGATATCTAATTCTCTAGTCAGACAGGCATCTCCCCAATGATAGGAAGGGCTGAGTTTACCAGAGGTGGCGGGTGGGGAAGACTTCAGTACTTCTCTGAGAGACGATTGATCAAAAGCCAGAATCAGCAGCTTGACCAAGTGCTTGGAAATACATACATAGATTATTGATTTTAAAAAGTTTTGGCAAATTTTTCTGAGTATGTGCTTTAAAGAAACTCAGGGCCAAAGAAGAATGTGCCCTAAAATACACAGTGCTATGTTCTTTCAACTGGGAAAGGGGACGCAGAAGGATGAAGGGACATATTTGTATAAAATATAAGAGTGATGTTTCAGGTATTGTGAGAGGTGAGGTGGATGGGGGGGGGGAAAGGGGAGCATTTCAAGAATTCCCCATATCTGGGGCACCTGGCTGGCTCAGGCAGTAGAGCACGTGACTCTTAATCTCAGGGTCATGAGTTCGGGACCCATGTTGGGCGTGGGGCCTACCTAAAATAGAAAAACAAACAAACAAGCAAACAAATAAATAAATAGAAAGGAATTCCCCACATTACCACAGCCCATCCATTTGAGTGGGTAGGTCTACACTTACAACCACCAGCTTCCATGTGACCCAGGTAGTCCTTGCAGCTGTGGATATTCTGGATGCTAGCTAGACACTAACCGAGTCAGAAAAGGTGATGATGTTGAAGTGGTCGTTGACCCGCACGCCACCCAGGATCACGTTCGTGGCCTTTTCGGTCTGTGGGATATGGGGGAAATGAAGGAGATGGAGCAAGGCTGGAGGTCTTGCTCAAGACTGAAAAGTTATTTCTATACAAGGTACTAAGGCCTAAGTGTGGTATGGTTTTAAGACTCTCTGACTCTGGCACTCCGTAAGTCTAGAATTCTCGGGGTCAAAATGTTATAGGCCCTATGGATCTAAGCCTAGAACTGCACTGTCCAATGGAAACTGCTAGCCACATGTAGCTACTTAAATGTAAGCTAGTTAAAATTAAAGGTAAAATGATAAATAAACTGTTCCTTTACTTGCAGTAGCCACATTTCAAGTGCCCAATAACCACACGAGGGTTATTGCAGAGCAGTGGCTACTACTGTATGGGACACCTCAGAACTTTAGAACATTTCCATCATCAAGATAGTTCTATTAGACAGTGGTGATCTAGAAGGTTCAAGCTCCATGCTTTCAGGGTGCTAGGACCCTGTGTGTTCCATGGTTCCCGGACCCCACGACCCAGGATTCAGTGATTCCAGGACCCTAAAGCTTAAGAGCTTTATGATTCTGGGTCTTTATAACTTCCTTTAAGTGACTTTGCAAGCTCTGGTTCTGCCCTATGTAATCTGTTCTTTTACCTCACCTTCCATTTCTTCCAGGCGGATCCTCTCCTCAGTCCCTAGAAAACCCAGATTCCATTCTCCCCCTCCCCCACCCCACCAAACTTTGCTCTTGTTGTGCCCTTTGGGTAACAGACCTTTCCACTTCCCCTTTACTTATTCATATCTTCACTGCTCCTTCTCTGGGAAGCCCTTCCTTGATTGCTTACTCTGACCCATGCCCCTTGTACCCAGATAGTCCCTGTCCCGGATGGTTTGCTGGCTGTCATATGTAGAATGTTTTCATTTTCCACACTGATATTGAGCCCTCTGAGAAGAGGGCTTTGAATACTTCTTCCTATTGGCTCCCTTCTCCATAACAATACCTAGCATAGGGCTAGGCACATAAGAGTTTCAGGGAATAGGGAATGTAAGTCCTAGTATTAGGTACCTCTTACAGGGCACTTGTTATGTTTCAGGCACTGTGCCAAATACTTAGAGGCAACAGGTCATTTAATCGTCATAGCAACACAATGGAAAAGGTACTGATATTATACCCATTTTATCAGTGACAACACCGAGGCCCAGAGAGGCAGAGTGACTTGCTCAAGGTCACACAACTAGTCACTGATGAACCACGGATGCAAATCCATAATTTTGGAGGTGTTAAACATTATGCCTTCCAAGTTTTATGTTGTTACAGATTTCAGAGACCACAGGGAATACCACTTGTGACTCACCTTTCTCTACACCTTAAACTGATAGAAGATGCCTTGAATGCTTTCAAGGGGATCAGAGTCTTTCCCGCCACAGGATGAGCTCAGGGTACAGGTCACGCATACTGGAATAGGGAGCTGAGGTCTTGCTCAAGACTGAAAGGGTATTTCTGTACAAGGTACTAAGGCCTAAATGTTGCATGGCTTTAAGGATTTAGCCACTCATTCTTGTTTTCATTCAGAGGATGCAACATAGAGCGTGATGGCGCTTCCTGAGAATCTCCCACTAACCAGAGACAAATCATGTTTTTAGAAGTATGTCGTTTAATCTATTGAGATTTTCCAGCTGTCTGTCGGTTATTGATTTCTAGTTTAACTCCACATGGTCTGAGAGCATATATTTATTGTATGATTTATACTCTTTTTTATTTTGTTAAGGCGTGTTTTATGGCCCACGATGTAGTCTATCTTGGCAAACATTCCATGTGAGCTTGAGATGGATGTGTATTGTGCTGCTGTTGGATGAAGTATACCGTGTAGATGTCAATTAGATTCAACTGATTAATGGTGCTGTTCCGTTAAACTATGTCCTTACTGATTTTGTGCCTGCTGGATCTGTCCATTTGTGATAGAAGGGAGCTGAAGTCTCTAACTATAACAGTGGTTTCATCTATTTCTCCTTGCAGTTCCAACAGTTTTTGCCTCATGTCTTTTGACGTTCTATTGTTAGGTGCGCTACACATTAAGGATTGCTGTGTCTTCTTGGAGAGCCATTATATAATTATAGTTACATAAGATTTTTTTTTCAGTCTGAAAGCAGTCATGGTTTATTAACTGGCCAAACTGCAGAAATAGTGATGGCAGATACCTTAGTTTATCCTTCTAATAAGCTGTTCATCTGGTCTTCCCTACTGCCAGCAACTGCACCTTCCACAAAATGGGTGATCTTTTTCTTCATTCCACTTCATGGAGAAGATAATTTGCAGGGCCCCTGGAAGTTTTTTGGTTCTTTGAAATATTTACAGTAATACCTTATAGATCTTGTGGGTCAGATCCTCCATGTAAACAATGCCATATTTACCAAGAGATCAACCAGTGTGTTATCTGTCAGGGAAATTTGCTCTTTGTTTCTTTATACAATGCATCTCCTTATCCCTGGTAACTTACTTGCTCTAAAGTCTGTTTCAACTGAAATTGATATAGCTCCTCCAGCTTTTTTGTGATTAGTGTTCAGAAAGGGATATCTTTTTTTTTCCCCCCATACCATGACTTTTAATCCATCTGTGTCTTTTTATTTAAAATGGGTTTCTTGTAGACAACACAGAGTTGGGTCTGGTTTTGTTTGTTTGTTTTTTGTTTGTTTTTGTTAGGTTCTGTTTTGTTTTAATCAACACTGATAGTCTCTGTCATTTCATACATGTATTTAGGCCATTCATAGTTAAAGTGATTACTGTTATGGATAGATTAATATTTGCCATGTTTTTAACCATTTTCTGTTTGCTACCCTTGATTTTCTTTTCTTTTCCTTCCTCCCTCCCTCTCTCCTTTCCTTCCTTCCTTCCTTCCTTTTTTCAGTCTTATACTATTTTTCTGTCTTCTGTGGTTTTAATTGAGTGTTTTATATGATCCCATTTTCTCTTGTCTTTTAGCAGAGCCATTATGGTTTTAATTTTTTTTTTATTGATTGCCCTAGAGTGTGCAATGTGCTTTTACAACTAATCCAAGTCCACTTTTGGAAAACACTATACAGCTTCAAGTACCTCATGAGAGAATATTTCCAATTCATCCCTCCTGGCTCTTATATAACATTGCTGTCATTAATTTCACTTATCTGTAAGCTGTATTCACTGAACAGATTATTTCTATTACTATTTTGAGCAAACTCTTTTTGTTGGATCTATTAATTAAAAAAGAACAGAGTTTCTTTTACCATAATTCATTCCTTTCCTAACACTCTTCCTTTCTTTATGTAGACCCAAGTATATGAACTACACCATTTCCCTTCTCTCTGAAGAACTTCTTTAAACATTTACCTGTGCAAGGCAGGTCTACTGGCAAAAATTTCCTCAATTTTTGTTTGGCTAATAAAGTCTTCCTATCTCATTCACGTTGGAAAGACAATTTTGCTCTATACAGAATTCTAGGCTGGTAGTTTTGGGGGTTCTTTGTTTGTTTTGTTTTGTTTCTCTTCAACACTGTAAATATTTCACTTCACTCTCTTTTTGTTGCATGGTTTCTCAAGAGAAGTCCAATGTAATTCTTGTTCCTGTATAAGTAAGGTGATATTTTCCATGGTTTTTTTTTTTTTTTGAAGAAATTTCTCTTTGATTTTTTGCAGTTGGAATAGGACATGCCTATGTGTAGATTTTTTATTTTTATTTTTTTTATCCTACATGGTGCTCTCTGAGCTTCCTAGACCTGTGGTTTAGCGGCTGTCATTTATTTTGGAAAATCTGTACCCAGTAATCCTGCAAATATTTCCTGTGTTATTTTCTTTCTTCTCCTCCTGGTGTTCCCACTACACATATGTGATACTTTTGTAACTGTATACAGTCCTTGGATATTCTCTTTTTTCTTATTTTGTTTTACATTCTTTC
Organism: Mellivora capensis; assembly: GCA_004024625.1. Taxonomy (NCBI): domain Eukaryota; kingdom Metazoa; phylum Chordata; class Mammalia; order Carnivora; family Mustelidae; genus Mellivora; species Mellivora capensis. The sequence goes on from PISX010023135.1 coordinate 21,184, forward strand.
TTCTCTCTGCTTTTCAGTTTGGGAAGTTTCTATTAACATATCCTCAGGCTTATTGACTTGTTCTTTGCCCATGTTCAGTCTCCTAATGAGCCCACCAAAGGCATTTTTCATTCCTGTTATGGTGTTTTATATTTCTAGCATTTACTTTTTCTTTTCTTAGGGTATCCATCTCTGCTTGCAGTACCTGTCTATTCTTGCATGTTATCCACTTTTCCCATTAGAGCCCTTAGCATATTAGTCATGGCCACTTTAAATTCCAGGTCTCATAATTTCTCTGCCGTATCAGTCTGGTTCTGATGGTTGATTTCATCTTTTTGGACTGTGTTTTGTTTTGTTTTCATTTTAGCATAGCTTGTAAGTTTTTGGTGAAAGCAGACATGATGTATCACGTAAAAAGATCCTAGGTAAATAGGCCTTTGGTGGGAGATTCTATGTTTATCCGGCCAGGAATTAGGTTGTGCTTGCTAGGTGCTAACAGTTGCATGTGTCAGAGGCAAAAATTTCTTTTAGGATCCTTGTTTTTGACTCCTCTATTGTCTTGGGTTGCTTGGGATAGTCTTTCTTAAAGACTCTAAGCTTCCAGTTCCATCAGCTATAATCTCCTGTTCTTATACAGTAGTGCAGTGCATGTGGTGATATTGTGTTGGGGAAGGAGAAGCATTCATAGTTCCATGCTCAGGTCTCAGTCTAAAAGGCTGAGGGCACCTATGCCCCTGAAATATGACCTCCACAAGTGCTCCTCAGCTTTTTCCTGACCTTAGTTGGGATGGGTAGGCTAGAAAAGTTTGGAGTTGGGTATAGCCTTTCCCCTACACTTGAGACTACAAAAGACAGCTCTCAATATTTCCCTTCCCCCAGTTTGGTTACACTCTGGTATAATACAAGTTAGTAGACTTAGGTCCCATGGGCTCTATGGTTCAGAACTTTAAGGCCCATAGACTGTACTGCTCCAGGTCACTTGGACTTTATCATTCTAGAGTCCCAGAGTATTGTAGTTCAAAATACTGCTTCCAGAACTTTATGGATTCAGGCTCTAAACTCAAAATCTCTTTGGCCTATGGCCCCAGTATTCCATTTTAAGGGTGCTCTGGTAGAAGGGCTACAATATTTTACATCTAGATGGATCCAGGATTTTGTAGTTCCTAAACACTACAATGCCAGTGCACTGTATTTTTCTGGCTTTGAGGTAAAATAAACAAAACGAGACAAAACAAACCAGTGGCCTCTGGACGGTTCAGAGTCTAAATGGACTATGGTTTCCTTTTTATATGTTGACTCAGGTTTTATGACACCAGAGTTCTCCAGCTTGAAGGTTCTATGACTCTGGGCCCCTTGGTGATCTGAAGTTTTGTGGTTAAGGGTCTTGATGGTTACAAGCCCCCTTGCCCAATGTTTCAATGTTCCCAGTGTTCTGTGGTTTCAGGTCTACGTGGCTCCTGAATGTGCAAGGTACCAGGACCCCCAAGGTAGGCCTTGGCCTCTAAGATCCAAGGGTCATGGGAGGTAGAGTCTCTGGTCCCAGGGGACCACTGTTCCTGCACTCTCTGCTTTCTGAGCCTTCTAAAACAAGATCTATAACAGGTCTGCAGGGTCCTTGTTACCTGCTTCATCGTGGTGCCAAACATAGAGCCAGCCGCTTGTATCAACAACGAATACCACGTTTTTCTTGACAGGTGGGAGGCTTCTGGGGGCAAAATAATGAATAAAATAGCCCTCATAAATCTGGACAAAAAGAAGTGAAAACAACAAGAAGTAGGAAAGGAAGTCTAACTCAGGTCCCCTCTTTTTCTCCAGCATAACACCCTGTGCCTTTTTCCTTCCTAGGCCTTCTCTCTGCTTCTAGTTAAATAGGCATCTGTGCGATTGTTTGTTTCAATGTCCACCTCCTCTACCAGAGCTGTGGCTCTGCTGTTCAGGCTGTCAGCCCAGGGCCTGCCGCAGAACTGTGGAGTGAATGAGGCTGGCTTGTGGCCCAAGGCTCCAAGGATCAGTTCCTGTTCATGAGAGCTGACTTGCACAGTCCTGAGGGCCCCTGGGGACATTTTGCCTGGGCTCCAGGAACTGTAAGTATTGTTTTAACCTCCCTCTGTAGAGTGATCCAGGGGCCCAGCTCCATTGCTGCCAGGGGCTGGGAGTTTGCAGGGCCTCCCTCTCTTCCTTAAGCCTCCTTTCTGCTGTTGCTGGGCAGAGTAGGCAGGGAAGGAGAGAGCAGAGGCTGAGTGAGCTGTTTGTTCAGAGGGGATTGGTTAGACCAGGTGCAGATGCCTTGGGCTGCCAAGGATGTGATTGGCTGCTGACCCCCTTCCCCCACTCCATCTCCCCTCTGCAGAGCTTGGGGGCTGGAACAGCCAAGGGAAGTGGGAGGGGGGTTGCTGGGAGGGCCCCCAGGGTCAGTGTCAGCTCAGCCTAGGGAAGTATGGGCTTGCTGAGGGTCTGTGCTGCTCAGTAGCCTGAAGTAAGCTCTGCCTTGGGACAGCCAGTTTTACTCTCCTCTCTGCCCTTCAGGCGCTTTCTGATCACAAGCCTGGACACACTATCTCCTCCTCTCTCAGGGGGAAAGGAGGATAAGGGAGGACATGTTGCTCTTTCCCTCCACTCCAGCCTTTGAGTTAATTCACACGTGCATGTGGGGGCTCTGTCTCCACTTTCTCCTGGCGCTCTACAGCAGTTCTCAAAGGCCTGGGTCATCCACCGTACCACCGCCCAGGCCCAAGGCAGAGCCCAGCTGTCCTGAGATTCCTCCCATAACCTGGGCAGGTGAGAGTTTCTGGAAAAATCACATTCCTATCTCCTCATGGTCCCAGGCTCCCTGGTGGCCTCACACCTCACATCCTATAAGCCAGAGGCATGACCCAGGTCACCACCCTCTCATGCTCCCCTCAGCTGCCATGCCACCTCACTTGGGGGAAATGTTTCCCTTCCTTCCTAATGAAGAAAATTAAGGGCACCAGGCCATGTCCCTTGGACTGCCCACCCCACCCTTGCACAGGGTTCACACACCCATACACCTCTTCCTCTATTAAGGACAAAACAGTCTTGTCCTGGACCCCATGCCCTCCCAGCCTCCAGACCTCCTCCGCCAGCCAGACCCTTCTCTCCAACCTGCCCCACACAAGCTCCTGGGTCTCCTTTAGGATATGGAAAGTGTTGTGTCTTTTCCATCCACTAAGACAATCCCCACTGATCCCAATCCCATCAAAACTTCAAACCATCTTCTCTCCTCCCTGCAGCACACCAAGGTAATGGAATCATCGCCTACAGTGGTCTGCTCACGTCCAGTTTATTCCTCTCCACACCACCGACTGGCTTCAGCCCCCACCACACACTGACTCCTCTCTCACTAAAGGCAACAGTAACGAGTTGGATTCCAAACTCAATAGGTGTATTTTGATTGTTTTTTTTTTATTTTTTTTAAATTTTTAACAAACATATAATGTATTATTAGCCCCAGGGGTACAGGTCTGTGAATCGCCAGGTTTACACACTTCACAGCACTCACCATAGCACATACCCTCCCCAGTGTCCATAACCCCACCACCCTCGCCCAACCCCCCTCGCCACCGGCCACCCTCAGTTTGTTTTGTGACATTAAGTAAGAGTCTCTTATGGTTTGTCTCCCTCCCAATCCCATCTTGTTTCATTTATTCTTTTCCTACCCCCCAAACCCCCCACGTTACATCTCCACGTCCTCATATCAGGGAGATCATATGATAGTTGTCTTTCTCCAATTGACTTATTTCACTAAGCATAATACCCTCTAGTTCCATCCACGTCTTCGCAAATGGCAAGAGTTTTCTTCTGATGGCTGCATAGTATTCCATTGTATATATATACCACATCTTCTTTATTCATTCATCTGTTGATGGACATCTAGGCTCTTTCCATAGTTTGGCTATTGTGGACATTGCTGCTGTAAACATTCGGGGGCACGTGCGTGTATTTTGATTCTTATCAGACTGCATCTCCCTGATGTATTTCGCAACTGGTGATCACTTTTGGTCCCAGGAAGAATCTTCTGTCCTGGGAAACTCAGATGGCAAACTCTCTTTACTCTCCGACCAGTTCTCTGGCCCATTTGATTCAGTCTCTTACATGAGTTCCATTTTCTCCCCCTGTCCCTTAAGCAGTGCTTTCTGATTTTTTTTTTCAGTCATGGCAAGCAAAGAGAATGATTATGCTTGTGCAACACAATGGAGGGAAATGGTGGGGATATAGAGCTCTGAACAGACTGCTGGCAGCTGGTGGGGCTAGACACCCAGAGAGCTGAGGAGATCAGTGGCTGCTGGACCTTAGCAATGGCCATCGTGGATCTGCTCTTCTGGCTCAACACATTCTCCCTGGGTCACTTCCCTAGCTCTTGTACTGTCAGTCCCTGAATCTCCATGATGACCCAGTACCACATCTTTCTCCTGTCCAATGCTCTCCACTCTTCCCCCTCCACAACTGCATATCTGATCACTGTTGGACCCATTCCCTTGGACGTCTGAAGATGCTTCCAATGTGTTTTGCCCAAACAATAAATTGCTATATTTCCCCCATCCTGCCTTTGTGTGCCTTTGTCCTTTACAGACCCTATCATCCACATGGTCACTCCAGATACAATCCTGAGCATCACCCTTGAATCTTCCTGCGCCCCTCACTCCCCACATCCAACCAGCCACCAATTCCTGCTGGTTTAATCTGCTGGATATATCCCAGGCCCACCCCCCTTCTCCATTCCAGACTAACAAAACCCAAATTCAAGACTTCTTTCTCTTTGGTTCTGCTCCTTCTTTTGCGGCCCCTCCCATCCATGCATCTTTGCAGCAGCTCCTCAGTCAGGTCTTTCTAAACTCAAACCCCATAATGTCATTCCCTTTCATGGCTCCCTTGTCACCTTCAAGACATATTCCATGTTCCTCATCACACCCCTGCAGCACTCGTAGCCTTTGGTCTCACCTCTTACCATTTCTTGTGTCTCAAATCAATGCTCCAGGAACTCCAGCCTACTTGAGGCTCCCTAAACACCCCTGGATATTTCCAGCCTTCATTCCCTGTATCGAGCAGGCCTCGGTTGGCTAGAATGTCTTTCCCATTTCACAGCCCCTCTCCCAACTTGGTATCCATTTTTGCATTCTTTAACCCAGCTCAGTCTTTACTTCTGCCAGGGAGCCCTCCCTGACCACCTTCTTCCCTCATGATGGCATCTGTCCCAGCTTGTGTTGTCATTGACAGAGAACTTTTCATCGTGTGTGTGTGTGTGTGTGTGTGTGTGTGTGTGTGTGTCTGTGTGTGTGTCTGTTTCACCCAGAGACAATGAATAAGATCTCCGTGTGATTCACTTCAGGGTTCCCAGCATCAGCCAGCAGTGGGCGTGAAGCAGATTAGGTACCCAGGGAGTCCCAACTGAGTGAATGAAGGGGTGAATGTGCAGAACTTTGAAAGATGGGCATACTCAAGCAGGAATGGGAGGTCAGTGGAGGGGTTCTTGGTAGGGGATGCAGGAGTCAGGGCACACAGTAAATGGGAGTATCCGTCTTTCTATTTAGTGCCTAATTCCCATCTGTTCTGATTATGTTTCTGCTCCAGGCAATGGTCAAAAAGGTAAAGAATGAGGACGCAGACAAATACCTCAATTAACACACCCACAGGGTAGAACACCAGGTTAAGGTCCCTGCTGCCACCTACTGGCAGGGTACCCTCAGCTCTTATTTGGAGAGGGAGATTTATTTTATTCTCCCTCCACAACAGGCTATACCATACCTCTGTGCCTCTGCACATACTGTCCCCTACATCTCTCTGCATCTGCTATTCCCTTCACCCCAATGACCCCGGCAGAGGTAGAGTCTCTTCATATTTTTCCCAGGCTAATTTAAAGGCCAACTCCATTAGGAAGGCTTTCCTGGAACCCTCCTCAGGGGTATCTGTGCATAACCCATTACAGATTTATATGCAGCATTTAGAACCACTATGACTGCCACAGGTCTATGTATCTGGCTGCTTAGGGGCTAGGATGTTCCAAAGGAAGACTAGGGGTTGTGTCCACCTCATTTCTGAGTTCCCAGAATCAATGAGGACAGGACTGGGCTAGAGTAGCTCTGCTTGGTGGTGATGTATCCACATATGAATGAATGAGTAAATATGTGCATGGGGAGAGGTGTTACCAAAGCACTATATTAGCCCAGAGCAGACAGGAAAATTGTCAGTGGGCTGGGCTCATCAGAGAGGTAGCATTTGAGCAAGGTCTTCAAGGACGAGGACCAATGGAGAAAGGAGGGAGAAGACATTCCCAGGGCAAGCAGAGAGTATGAGCAAATACTCAGGCACAAATGAGTGGCAAATTCAGGTGTTTTTAAAGAAAGGCATGTGGTGTGGTGTGGTGTGGTGTGGTGTGGTGTGGTGTGGTGTGGTGTGGTGTGGGGCAGCTGGAGGGTGGTTTGTGTGCTGCAGGTGGTGAGAGATATGGCAAGAAAGGAAGGCTGGGGCCAGACATCTCAGGCAGCCATGCAATCGTTGTTGTCAAGCCAAGGGCCTTGGATCCATGCTGGAACCCTCTGGCAGAGCATGAGACCTCTGCATATTCTTCATGAATGTGTGAGCTCAGAAGTAAGGGCTCCCTGTTTAGGCAGATGGCTCAGGTGAGGCAAAAAGAATTTTTAAAACTTAGAGACAGCCTGAAAATGTGAGGGAACATGCTGCAGAAAGTGTGAGAGCCCCATGAGTGTGAGAGACCAATTACTGGCCAATGGTTCACTTTCCAAAAGGACTGGTTAAGAGTGGGCTGTAACTTACTTCAACTAGGAGTGGATTCATTTCAGGGTGCCTGGGTGCTTCAGTGGGTTAAGCATCTGCCTTCAGCTGGGGTCATGATGCCAGGGTCCTGGGATGGAGCCCTGTGTTGGGCTCCCTGCTCAGTGAGTGGGGAGTCTGCTTCTCCCTCTGCTACTCCTTCTGCCTCTCCCTCTGCTACTCCTTCTGCCTCTCCCTCTGCCCCTCCCCCTGCCCCTCCTCCTGCGCTCATTTGCGCGCGCCCGCTCTCTCTCTCAAATAAGTGGAGTCTTAAAAAAAAAAAGGAATGGGTTCATTTGGAGTTTTATTCAATTTATGCAGTTCTGAGTCTCCAGCACTTAGAGGAAGCACATATGTCTCCTATACATCATTCTGTCTGTGTTCACTTGTCCTCACTGATCTCTAGGGAAAAACAGATGAGCAATTTGCAGAAGCCAGATTACTGGCCAGGCCTATCTGACTCCAGAGCCCATACTCTTTCCATTCCATTTCCATTTCCATTCCCCCTCACCTGCACATCTCCAGCGATGCCCTCCATGACTACATCATGCTGGACCACAAAGTGGGCCATGGTGCCTGAGCTGGAAAAGGCAGACTGGTCTTGCAGTGCTGGGCAGAAGGTGATTCAGACACAGGTCTCTCCCCTCTCAATCCTGGTAGATGGGGACGAGTCAGCCTCACCTGTATGGGTGGGAAGGATTGAGATGGGTGGCATGAGGGGCTCACCAGGCAGAAATCCAGGAAAGGGGACATCAAAAGAGGCAATATCTGAGCATGGGGAAAGCAAACCCTGCACCACCTGCTGCTCCTCCTGCTTCCAGCACCCTTCCACTTGCCCCAGTGCTATAATCCTCTCCAAATCCCACAGCTAGCTCCTCCTGCTCTGCCTCTTCCAGCAGGCCCAGGCTGACCCACCCAGCCCTCCCCACAGCTCCCAGGCTCTAGAAGTCTGACCCTCACTCACAACCTTGCCCTGGCTCACTTGCCATCCGTCCCTGGGCCCAGTCTCTCAAGGAGTGTCATGTCCCCACCTAGACCAGAGACCTGGGTCTCCTCCCACAGAGGCTGTGTGGTGTGTGCTGTGGAGAGAGACAAACACGGAAGGAAACAGGGCCTAGGTCCCCTCCCATGCCCCTTACTGCTGTGGAAAATTGCAGTCTAGCAAGGTTCTCCTCTGGGATAGAATTTCATGTGTTTTCTGACACACCACCCCCCCCTTCTGACTCTCAGAATCACGTGTGTGAACAAGGCTTTTAGCGCCTCATGAAATCACAGATGATTTTCTGGTCCCGGATGTTTGCTGAGCAGGCTACAAGATCAGCTCTTCTGGAATTCCAGCCCAAGACAAATGTCCATTTAGACATGTCTCTGTGCCTCCTTTTTTCCAGAAAATGGAACCTTGGGAATTCTGCTTCCCACCCCCTTCTTCCTGCTACAGCTGTCAGGAAGCTTAGGGGCAAACTGAGCCCCCATACTCTCTGAGACTTCTGCTTACATACATTCCCTTGGCTTCCTTCCTTTCAGAGGTCTTTGTTCTGTTTTTTTTCCCCACAGGATTGGCTCTACCCTCTGCTTTAACCTTTAAGGAGAAGGGGGAGGGAGCTGCCATTTATAGCTTAGGGCTTGAGAATGCAGGCTGCAAGGACTCAGATGCTCCCTGTGGGCCCCTGGACAAGTTATTCACACTCTCTAAGCCTCAGTCTCCTCATCCATAGCACGGGAATGATAATAGCTCCTATTTCATAGACAGCGTTTGTGGGGATTAAATGAGACCATTTACATAAAGCACTTGGAACCATACTTGGTTCTTAGTATGTGCTCAATAACGCTAACAATTACAGTTATCATCACATCTTCATGAGACTCTGCACCAGTGATTTGAAGGAAGGCATTTTCTCAAATTCTCACAATGGTCCTGGGCTGTGGATGGCATCCACCCCATTGTACTGGCGGTAATAGTGAAGCAGAGCAGTGGAGTCATTTGCCTGTGGTCCCACCTTAGGAAAAGGTCAAAACTGGGTTCCGAACCCAGGTCTGTGTGTGTCTGTCTCTCTCCTTTATGTATGTATACCACCCTGCCTCTCTGGGTCAGTAGGCTCAAATGAGGCAAGGCCTCCAAGCTAAACAGCTTGGTGAGGGTGGCCACATGGCATGAGTGGTTTCTCTGCGCCTGTCCATTCATCTCCCAGAGGAGGTGGGTAGGCCAGCTCAGTGGCTTTCCAATCTGGCTCGATGCCAAATTCACCTGCAAATGGGTTAAGAACATAGATTTCTGGGCCCCTCCCCAACCTACTGAAGCAAAACCCAGAAGGGTAGGGTCCAGGAATCTGTATTTCTAACAGCTCACATAGTGATTCTGATGTAGCCAGTCTGGACTTCAAACATCTGT
>PISX010023136.1:0-14391 GCA_004024625.1 Mellivora capensis
ACATGGGGGGTGGGGGGGTAGGGAAAGAAGAAAAGAAACAAGATGGGATTGGAAGGGAGACAAACCATAAGTGACTCTTAATCTCACAAAACAAACTGAGGGTTGCTGGGAGGAGGGGGGTCGGGAAAGGGGGGTGGGTTAATGGACATTGGGGAGGGTATGTGCTATGGTTAGTGCTGTGAAGTGTGTAAACCTGGCGATTCACAGACATGTACCCCTGGGGATAAAAATACTTTATATGTTTATAAAAAATAAAAAAATTAAAAAAAAAAAAAACCTCCCTTGCAGTACAGGTTAGTATCTCCCAACAGGCAAGTTAGGCTAATCCTCTCTGTGAATCTGTCAGTTTAAGCATTTTGTGTCATCCACAAAGGATCCCATCCTTTCCATAAATGCACCCAAATCTACTCAGTAAGCTAATTTTCCCCCATCTGTTATCAGTTTCCTTAAAATCTATGCCTTTTCATTTACTTACTGCACAGGGAGTAAGATTCTCAAACCATTCCTATCTGTCAGAAAGGACTATACAAAACAAAAACAAAAACAACACAACACCAGATGAGCACTTTTTCTTTTTTTCCTTTTTTTAAATCAATCTTTAGAATATCAACTAATGCATATTTGCTTAAAAAAATATTAAAACAACACAAAACCATCTAAAGTTAAAAAGGAACATTTACTCTTCTCCTGCCGCCTTCCTTCAATCCCACTCCCTGCAATTAACAGTTTGTTCACTCTTTTTCTTTCTCTCCCTCTCTTGCTCTCCTTCTCCCTCTAAAATAGCGTAGTGGTGGGTTTTTTTTTTTTTTAAGATTTATTTATTTATTTGAGAGAGAGAGCGAGAGAGAGAGCACAACTGGGAGGATGTAGAGAGAGAGAGATGCAGACTCCTTGCTGAGCAGGGAGCCCAACATGGGGCTCAATCCCAGGACCCCGGGATCATGACCTGAGCCACAGTGAGATGCTTAACCCACTGAGCTACCCAGGCACCCCTCACACAGTGTTTTTATCCATTACCATTAAACTTTGATTTGTTTCCACAAATTCGGACTCACCTTATACATGTTCCTCCATGACTTGCTTTTTTATTCAACAACACAATACTAGGGAAATTCCTTACAACAACATAATGCCTGAGATTCACAGTGGGAAGTACTGTTGTTTATGGAAGCAAACGGTTATCAATGGACATTCAGGCTGTCTCTAATTTTTTCCAAATTCAGACCAAAATTCTTTCTTACAGATGTCCTGCAGAGCACGTTCTCCCTGCTTCCCCAGTTGAAATACACCAGGTGGGCTACTGACCCAACGGAGTGTCCAACAGACCACAGAGCTGTCTAAAGCAAGCCCGGAAAGCCCAATATCATGTTAAGGGCATGCCAAATGCTATGTCTGTAAAGTATGCATTTGATTATTTATGCTCCTAAGTAATATCAAAACTGTAAGCTGAGAAAGCCCTGCAGCCATCAGTTGGGGACATGCTTTACTTAGCACAATTCTGTATCATGACAGCATGAGGAACACTTAGAACTGAACATGTCCCCTTTCCCTCTTCACAAGCATTTCTGCTCTGTCCCCACCGGGTTTCTCCCAGAGAAGACTACAGCATGTGCTTAGCAAATTATAATCACCCACTCAGTACAAGTTTATTAAACATCTACCACAGACTGGGTACCACTCTCTGGACTGAGCCACAAACGTGTATGATGGTGACTCCTCTCAGCATCTCTCCGCAGGAGGTATTGTCATCTGTCCTCTGCAGAGGAGGAAGGCTGGGCCCAGACAAGCCAGGAAGCTTGACAGCCCTACCCAGAAGGGTCCAAATCCCCGTCTGGCTGACGGATGTCCCAGCAGTCATCAGCACTCCTCAGGAGGGGAACAGCTGCCACAGAGGTGGCAAGGAGAATGACCTGTACTTCAGCATGGGGTTGGGGGGGTGGGCTCCGATCCCATGTCTGCTACCTACAAACCACGTGCCCTTGCTTTGGTGAGTTTCCTCCAACTGTAAAACTGGGATAAGACAGTATGTGACCCATCAGGTTAGGTGAGGACAGAATTGCTGAACACCACAGCGACAGGCATGGCTGGTGACCAGCGTGTGTGCCACTGCCACCGCTATACTCATTGGACAGGGCAGGTCATGTCAAGAGATAGTCCCTGACCAAATGCTTATTTCCTCCATTTCTAACCTCTGTGATTGATTGGATGCAAATTCCTACTAAGCACTGAAAACCAGAAGTCTGCACATTGCTTCTACCCAACAGAAGGCTTCTCTCAGCAGCCTTCACAACAGGATGTCCAGAGCTGCTATGGGAAGCCGAGGGAAATGTGCATGAGTGGCAGCACTGACCCTAGAAGATGCACTTGGAGCAGAGTCCATGCAGAGAACTTCGGCAAGCCCTCTGGGTTCCCCCCTTGAAGATTCGGCATTTACTTCCATTCAAGTTCTGTAGAGCATCCGTTAAAACCAGGCCAAGCAATGGGGCCAAGTTACACTCTCGCTCACAGAGATATGGCATCTGCGTCTCCTGGGGCAATAGCTCAGTAAGAAAGGACGGTATCAGACAGCATCACGCCTTCTGAATCAGAAAGGAGAGGTTTTAGGGTATTGTGCTTTCTATGATGTTTAAAATCGGTAATGGTGAAGGATATTTTTTTTTCTTCCTTAAACTCTGTTCTTGGAATCCACCCACTAGAATACTAATGAGAGAGAGATGGGCGTTTCATACTTCATGCCCTGAATGGTGATGGTGGAGAACTTAGACCATATCATCTCTGCAACTTCAACATCTGCAAAGAAAATCTTCAACTTATCAATTCATACTATGTCTCTCAGGAACTAACAAAAATAATTCTCAAAGTCAGACTTCCTCTTTAATCTACAGTCCAGCTCTCTTCATGTCATTAAAAAATAAAACTCTGATATTTAATGTTGCTAATTTCTAGCCAGGAGACCAAGTGATACCAGTACTGCAAAGGGTCTCTCCCTTGCTTTGGCAGTCATCTGCTGGTCAACAGCTTTTCTTCCTAAACCGCTTTGTTTATTTTCTTCAGAGGCAAGACGATATCTATCATGTACATGTTGGTTAACCTTGACTTGATTTTCAAGAAAGACTATGTATCTTTGAAAAGACATGGTCAAGGACACAACACTTTCAATTTTCTAATAAAATGGCTTCATAAAGATAATCAATTTGCCCTAAAACTTAATGAGTAAATAAGTCTGGTATCACAAGAAGTCTCTCTCAGCCTGCTGACCTTCAATATCATCTAAATGCTGAGGATTCCCAAGTGGATCTGTCTTGTTGAGACTTCTCCCTTGATACCTACATTAAACTGAATCTGTAATCTCCTTTCCCCACCCAACCCAAGTTCCCAGTCTCAACCCTGTTCCACTCCCAGCAGTGTGTCTCCAGAAAGTGCACTTCCCCTTCTAGCTGCTCACGTCTAAAACCCAGGAGACACCCTTGCCTCTTTTCTCTTACATCCTTTAACCAACCCACCAGCAAATCCCTGTCACCTACTTGTGAAGTATGTCTGGATTCCAGCCACCTCTTCCCTGTCCACTAATACCAGCCCAGTCAAACCACCATCATCGCTAACCTGGATTACTGCAACTGCCTCCCAAAGCTCTTCCTACTTCCAAAACCCTGGCTTTCAGTCAATTCTCCACCTGGCAGCCAGAGTCATCGTTCTAAAACTTAGACCATGTCATCCTCTGCTCAAAATAACGTAACTTCTCCTCTCCTGTTCCTTGACAGGCACTGGTTGTTTCCATAGGCTGAGCTATCGTGAGCAGGGCTGCTCCCAAGACCTGTTGTACTTAGCCGCGTATGATGGTGCATAATCGCTCACAAAATTAGCAAAGGGATATAACTCCTTCCTCATTATTTCACGTTACTAAATACATTTACAAAATAACCAAATTTCCAAGTTTAGAAACTTGGTTTGCATAACACAGCTGGTCACTGCGGAAGCACTAATCAAGAGAAATGTTCAAGGCCCACCTAAAGTACTCGGTGACAGGGCCGACAGTACAGATGGCTTCCAAATGCTGATATAAGCCAAATCCTCAACGTCTGTCCACACAGCAGCTCCCATAGGCAGGCACCATGCTGGGTGCTGGGGATGGGGGATGGATAAAAAAGGCCATTTCTACCTTCTCTTCACTGAGTTCCCTTAACTCTCATTGAGCTTCCCGGTCCGCTCAACTCCATGCACGTGAAATTCCTAACAGCTCAGGGACCCCCCCCCCCGGCTAAGGACAGGCAATAAACACAGACTCCCAGCTTCTGATCTATATTGTGGATGCTAGCAACACACTGTTTCTTTGAGCTATTTGGGGGTACTTCTTGGCCTTTCCATCTTAGTTCAAAGTGCTTAGTTATCGGAGCAGCCATGGAGAGGGTAATGCACTCCAGCACTATGACAGACTCCTCTTTCAGCCACCCTCAATCTCCCTCTTGTCTCAGCCTCTCCGATTCTCCCTGCATGCAGGTGTCAGCACGACCCACCGCAGTTCACATCCTCTGCGGCGTAGCTCATACCTGCTTTATTTGGGGACCTCCTTCCTCATCATCTTTTAATTGTATCAGCAATACCAGATCCTGTAGTGCCTCCCACTCATGAGGCTGTTTCTTAATTCCCACTGTCTCATTGTGAATCATTCCATTGGGAGCAGCCTTTGGCTTCATTCCCTGCTTGGTTTATTCTAAATCATTTTAAATTCAAATAGAGGGTATCACCTCCACCAGGCAGCCTTCCCTGATTAGTCCTATGCACACAGCTCTCTCCCCACCTATAAGGCTCAGTGCCCTGTCTTGGTATCCCCATTATACCCAGAGCAAACTCCTCTCACTATACTCACCCCTGTATGTGCACAAGTATCAGTCTTCCCCACCAAACTTTAAGTTCCCAGAACCTTGTCTAACACAGAGTATGTTATCTAACACACAGGGGCTGCTTCATCAAGGCCCCATTACCACCTTTACAACTGTCCCCTAGAACAAGGGTCAACAAAAGAGGCGCCACCAGCCATATCCAGCCTGTCACTTGTTTCTGTAAGCCTATGAGGTAAGGATGGTTTTTACATTTGTCAATGCTTAGTGTCTAAGATCTAAAATCTAAAAAAGAGCTTAAATTTGTGACACATGAAAATTTTAAGAAGTTCAAAACTCAGCGTCCATCAACTTTGTTTGAACTGTAACCACACTCACCAATGCTCACACTGTGTATGTCTGCTTGGCAAAGCTGACTTGCTGCAACAGAGACTACAGGGCACCCAGAGCCTCCAATATGTACCATCTGGCCATTTACACACTAGGGTTCCCGCCTCTGCTCTAGAACCCAATTCCTTTGGCTAGGACTCTCCTAGTTATCACAATTCAACAGCACTTGGAATTGATAGGAGAAATGCAACAGGAGTTCCAATGAAAGAGTCCAAAAGATTCCAAGTGGATGAAGCAGGGAGATGGGCTCCAGCTGGAAACAGTGTTGCTCAGGTTAGAGTTTCATGGCCAAAGTAGCTCAGTTGCACCTGCAGAGAACAGGATGAGCTTGGATACATTCATGTGCTGCTCACTGGCACTTTATAACTTGGGGGCAACTGTTGAAAATATTAAGATAATTCAGCCCACAAATATGCTGGAAACCCTGATGCTTTCATAGAGTTCTAAAGTGCCAGATCCTTAAACACAGACACAGTAACCTTGTACACAGGTAAGCTACCTTTCTTTACTCATGTCTTTATGGATTCTATTGACTAAAGAGAAAATAATTTCTACCAAATTGATAGGCAAATAATAAACTAAGTCCAGCTCGTGTGGCTGTTGGTGTTTTGATCAAAGCAGAAGACTAAATGTGCTTTAAACAAACAGGACACTCATGAGAGCTGGGAACGTGCACTAAACCAAAGAGCTTTGCGTTTAGGGGGCCATAGACACATACGCTCAGGAAGGGAGGGAAAAGGAAAAAACTAAAAGATAAATAAAATTAAAAACCTCGATTTTTTTTAAAGGCTAATTTGACTCCCTTCACCAAACCCAAATGCCCTTCAACAGTCATTTCTTTCTTTTTTTTTTTTTTTTTTTTAAGATTTTATGTATTTGACAGAGAGACAGACACAAAGAGAGAACAAGCAGGGGGAGCAGCAGAGGGAGAGGGAGAAACAGGTTCCCCACTGAGCAGGGATCCTGACACAGGGCTCAATCCAAAGACCCTGAGATCAGGACCTGAGCTGAAGACAGATGCTTAATGACTGAGCCACCCAGGTGCCCCTCAACAGTCATTTCTTAAGTGCGTGAGTGCCAGGCTTAGAGGTTGAGACACAGGTCAGTAAATCACAGTACTTTCTCCAAACTCACAGTCTAGGGAGGAGAAGGACACATGTAGCACAACAGTGATGATGCAGTCTGAGGAGGATGCCATTAAGGTGTATACCAAGCAGTAAAGACAAGAGGCTTACTGACAAATCCAGGAGATGGCGGATAAAGCCTCTAGAAGAAACACAACACCTGACTTGAGTTTTAACTGATGAAATGGATTATAGAGAGAAAGGGGGAAAAAAAGCAAGCCACTTAGGAACCCACATGTAGGTAAGTCTCACTAGAGCATAAAGTACAGATCCCAGAGGGGAAAAAATGGGGGTAGAATTAGCACATCAACTTCCTTAAAGATTAACTTGAAGAAGGTCCAAACATAGGAGTATTTTCCAGGTCCAAGCTATCCAAGGGCTAACTCTTAGGCTAAGAAGGTGGCAGCAAAAATAAGAAATAGGTTCCAACATCTTCACAAACCTCTATGGGAACATAGAACTTTCCCAAGAGCAAAAGCATTTCATTGGCAGAGTGGAGGCTGAGCGCTTGCATCAGAAGGACCCATCCGTACTTGTTTGAAAACTCCCACCCCCCTGCTCCCACCATAAAACTACCTCATCTCAGTGGCATGATCTCGGCAAAAGTCACCAGCTGGCTTGTAATTGCCCAATAATACCTTAAAAAGATCGACTTAACCTCTTCATTTAAAGAATCATCCCATGGCTAAAATCAATGGGAGCAATTTCAACCCAGAAGGAAAGCTTTCTGAAAGAACCTAGATGAAGTGAAATGGAAACTCCGGAAAGGATGAACACCTCCAATCATCCTCTGCACAGCTAGTCACAGCAGTGCTCTGCTGTCTGGCACAAAAAGGCTTTAACTGCCTCCCTGCCTCCCTTTAGTTCCTTCCTCTCTCAGCACAGAGGACACACATTCCACACTGAATCTTACTACAATTCTGTCCCATGGGCTTGTGATTTTTTTTTTCAGACTTATAATTGTTTTAAAAATAATAATGCCAGGGCTAAGATTTTTCAACCGAATACCTAGAATGTACATCAGATACCCAGCAGGGCTGATCCTACAATGTTAACAGTATAAGCAAGTTACATTCTAAGCTTTCCCTCTTTGTCTTTTGGCATCTTGCTCCTTCCAGCTGCCCTTGAAGAATCTGTCACTGAGCTGGTGGCACCCAGCTTGTAAATGTGCCTGCTCATTCCCTAGTTCTGTGTCCCAACACTGGGGCCCATGAGATCTGAAGCTAATCTGATAAGCTAATTGTTATGAATGAGCCAGTGCAGAAAGGCTAAATGGCCAGTCTCAGGGAGCATAATCATTTCAGCTACAAGCTGTTGGGGGAAGATTATACGTCTACCCTCCCAACCCAGCACATCTGACTCACCAGGTGACCACAGGAGGATGAACAGCATTCGGACCTCTCAGATTATGCAACACAAAACCAATTCTTTCACAGATAGGTCCTGGAAATGAATCTGTTTTGTAAAAATGAAAATCCTAAGCAGCCTCCAGGGGCAAAAATAAATAGGGAAAAATAATTCATAAAATGTCATCATTCATTTTCAGCACAGGACCAGCATTTGGTGTCTGCAGCATCTTGTGCAAAGTCAAATTGACATTGGAGGAGAAGTGTTACTAACCCCTGAACTTCCCGTGCTAACACGAAGGACAGAACCTGTCACTTTCATTTGGATAATCTAAAAATGTCAGCCAACAGTCATTCTTGAACTTAACGTGGAAATTCATTAATTCCAACAGACAGCATTGCTAATGAACATAGTAACTGCACTCACTGGGTGGTTTGTTTGCTTATGTTGACAGGAGATATGATTATGAACCAATGTGATCCCCTTTAATCCCTCAAAGTACAAGGGTAAACTACCAGCACATCATAGAAATTATTTTTAGGAAATACGGCCAAAACTAAACAGTGTCATGATTCACTGTTTTTCCAAACATTCAAGACAATCAAGTAGCTGTAATGTTTCAAAAAAGATCTGAATGTCTAAAATTTCACTTTCTGGTTCAAAATGACTTGTAGAATTTGCTTTCATAACATAAGCAAAGCCGCTGAGTGGGAGACCACTACCTTTGCAGGAAGAACTTCAGTGGTGTCAACAATTTTGCTGTTGGCGTGTCATATATCTATTTCAAGTGCTGGCTTCAGATTCATACAGACCAACAGATAGGACCAAGATTTTGGTTTTGCAGAAAGCAGAAGCAGGGCCCTTTTAAGCCCAAGTTAGCATTTGGTCAAGAAACAGCAAGTTCCAGGTATCTGTCTCCTAAGGAGAACGCACACCGACATCGAGTGGGCTGGGAGGTGAGCCCAGAATGAGTCTGAACAGTGAATGATCAAATCGGAGACGCATGAAACCAGCTGTACAAATACAATCCCTGTTCAGTTCAAAGCCAACCACACAGAACCCACCAGGCTGTGTTAATGGTGCCTCCATTAATGCAGCTAAAGAATGGATTCATAGTTTCCAAGTGTTTTCTAAGATCACTCTGAAACCACAAAAATCATGAAACACTAACAAGGTGGATTGACACTGTGCAGTGTGCTTTTATCTTTTCTACCCATTTCACTCAGTCCCTGTACCTTGGGAGGGGAAAGGCCCCTCACATTTTACACCCCTTCTAGCCAGGCACTAAGGCAGGTCTAGCAGATTCTTCCCTCCAACTTCAGCCAGAGATGATAAGAAAGAAGAGCTTTCATCTTTTGGGACTTTGAGCTCTAAGAGATGTGAAAGGCTGGAGCCACACAGATAGAACTTGCTAGAAAAGAAACCGTCACAGAGGGATGAAGAACGCTCTGCTAGTACAATGAACTCCTGGAGCCAGCAGCTGCTCCAGCAACAGTCAGCACCTCAGATTTCTCAGGGTAATGAACATTTTTAGCTAGTTTGAGTTTGGGGGGGCTGCCACACGTCACTAAGAATAGCGGCCACATACCACGCAAATACTCAGGGGTGCAATGTTGGGCAAGGGTTGGAGCACTTTAGGGGAGAACTTACTGGCCTCTATTCTCTTGTGACAGGCAGTTCATCATGGGGAACCCATGCCTGTCTGTCCCCTTCCAGTTAGTGTCACCAAACCAGAACAGAGCAGAGGCGGAAAGAGCAGGAACAGTGTACAAATAGCAGAGACATTACACAACCATGGCCATGACCTACCAGCAATTATGACATAAAATAGGAGATGCCAGCAACCATGAAAGCCAAGCAAGGGTGACCCTGGATTCAAGGCTGCTGAAAAGAGGGGCAGGTTCAACTCCTGTCCCAGTTCGGGCTGCTATAGACTAACTGGCTTTAGACAACAAAATTTTACTTCTCAGAGTTCTGGAGGCTGGAAGTCGGAGATCGGGGTGCCAGCATGGTTAGGTTCTGGTGACAGCTCTCTTCCAGGCTGCACACCATCGACTTCTCACTGTACTCTCACATGGCAGAAAGAGAGCAAGCTGGATCTCAGCTCTCTTCTTATAAGGGCACTGGTGGCATTCATAAGGGCTCCACCCTCCTGACCTAATTACCCCCCAAAGTCCCCACTTTCAAATACCAACCCAGTGGGGTTAGATTTCAATATATGAAATTGGGGGAGAACACAAATATTCTGTCTGCAACAGATCCCTACCAAGCAAGGGTGCCCTTCACCCAATTCACTGCTGACCCAACTAGGGGGTCATCCTGCAAACAGTCAATTGACTCCCTTTCTTGTCTGCTGGAACTTCCATGGAGCTGGAGCACCTCTCTCGCACCTACTGAAAGTAGGATGGGGGCGCCTGGGTGGCTCAGTGCATTAAGCATCTCCCTTCAGCTCAGGTCATGATCTCAGGGTCCCAGGACTGAACCCTGCATTGGACTCCCTGCTCAGTGGCGCATCTGCTTCTCCCTCTTTCTCTGTGGTATCTCTTGCTCTCACTCTCTCTCAAATAAATAAATAAGTAGGATGCCAAATGGTTTCTCTTTAGGAAAGTTAATTCCACTCTCCTGTTCATGGTTTCCCCCCCCACCCCTTGCCTCCCTTCCATCTTCCTTTCTTCTGTCATTTGGCCTTCTTCATATAAGCTTTATATTGTTAAAAATGGATGACATCTTCCTACAAACTTTTCAAAAAGCACACATAACCTCCCATTGTGTGCACTGCTTGCTAACCTATAATCAAGTCAGAACCTCTTCCTCACCCCTCATCCTCCCCCTTTGCTTATCTTGAGCTGTAACTAATGGATGGACTTTTTTTCAAAGAGAATTTGCTCTGTGTAGTTCATCATCTCAAGCTTCTTCAAATTAAACTCATTGCTACAGGGAAATTTCTTACTTCACTCCAAGAACATTTGTGAAAGTATTAGATTAGCCTTTGAAAAATACAGACTTAGAAGGGAGATACCAACAAATCAGAATTAAGGTGAGGTGAACATCTCATTAAAATGTCTCCTGCCAAGACGCCAAGAGATAGGTATGGTGGCCATTAAAAACTCAAATCAACTGAATCAAATGGCATTCCTTCCTGAGATTCACAACAAAAAGCATGTCTACCAAAAAAAGAAGGCAGTGGGTTTGCATGACAAGGCTGGCCATTATCTCCATAGGAACAAGACTGGAAAACACAAGCATAAATGGTGAATTCACGGCAGTCTGCAGCAAGAAATTCACCAGGAGTTTTAATCTTGTCATAAAACCTTTAAGTAGGTCATAGCAAGCTTAAAAAAAAAAAAATGACAGCAAGAAAAGTGTGATGGGTGACAATGTGTACATCATCATGGGAGGAAAAGCCAGTATTTTGCTATTCTGGCCATATCTTGACTGCATTAAAATTATGAAACATTTAGGAAGAAAGTGTACAAAAATATATTCTCAAACAGAGAAACTGGAAGTACTATACCATCTTCAGCCAAAATAGTTGATAACTAATTAGGTTTAAGGGGTCGCTTCACTTAAACTGGAAATCCCAAGGGAAGGGCTATAAATATCACATATAATTAAGATATTATTTATGCAACTAAGCTAATTTTTAGAACAAATCTTTCACAGATTACTACAGTGAGGTCTCACATGAAGGCTGTTCTTGGTTTCCATTTGGGGGGCTGCTTGCTTTACTTTTAAAAAGAGTCTTTTGGTAGTTTTGTATTCATGGCAAGGCACAAAAGTACTCTGGAAGGATCGGTGTTATTCTGAATTCCTCACTACATGATATTGTGCTGCAGTCAGATTCCTGCCTAGCATGTGAACACCATATAAAACAGCAAGTCCAGAAGTGGCTGGAGGTAGGCTAGATTGTATTTCCAGTCATACCTTGTGAGCCTACATGATTGACTTTATGGTCTCATTCCCCTCCTCAATGCCTCACTCTCATCTAAAAAGGGGGGAGGATGGGTAAAGAGTGGATGCAAATAATGTAAAACAAATGTATTGCCTTTTTATTCAGTTTAAAATGAACATTTAAGTATCAGCTGAATAATTTTCTCCAATATATTTTGCTTTCTATGAGGAGAAAACATTCTAATCTCCAAAAAGAAAAAGTCTTTTCTTACAATATCCCCAAAGGAAAGAAGTGAATTGTTATAGCACTCATTTATTCAGCTCACCAATGTAAGTAAAATAAAACTCATCAGAATTGTTTGTAACTTCAGTTACTAAATGCATCCGTTTTTTTCAACAGTCATAAATCTGAGTAAACAATCCAAGAAGACATAGAGGTATATTTTTTAATTTTTCCCCAATTTTTATATGCATGTATTTCTGGAAAGCTCAATAGAAGGCAAATGATTCCAGAAGAAATACAATATACAGACAAATACAACAGAACTCTAAAATAAGCCAAACTTCTTTATCTTCCTAGACTAGAAAAAAATGGGCTAACAAAAGCAAATATAAAAATGATCATTTCTCTTGTTACCTGTTGTTTGAGGCTTAAAGAAAATGCTGAGAAAGCACAAAACTACTAGTTTATAAATGGATTTTTGAATCTCAATTCCATTCCTTCAAACAAAAGAAAGCCAAACAAAAAACACCTGTGGGGAGGGTAGAGGTAAATGCACGAGCTACATCCTGCTATTGAATTCAGCAGTACTTTTCAAGGTGTGCCTTAAGTTTCTTTTTGAAATTTACTCGCAATGCTTTCTCATCTTCAGTCAAAACTTCAAGACTGACCCTCTTGTAGGATGTATCAATCACAGCAAAGGGATGTTTTTCTGACCATATCAGTGAAGATGGGATTTCTTTTTTCTGGACTTTATGGGTTATGACTGCTTGATCAGCTCTTGTGGTCACAGGATTATTAAAGCAGCTCTGGGGAGGACAGAGACAGTTAGGTGCCACTGGTTCCCAATGTTCATTGCCTCAAAAATACAGTCCTGGGAAATCTGAGCCACTACTTCACTGCTGGGGGAATCATAAACTTCTTTACACTTAAAAAAAAAATTAAATCTTGAAAGAGAATGAGTAAGCTCAACATAAAACCCACATCAGCATTAATGTTTCAGTTTTAAATAAAGTGATCAGTGTGAAGCAATCCCTAGAAAGAGAAGTTTCAATGATAGCATCTAAATTTATAAATCCTGCAATAAAGGAGCACATTTTCAATTCATGGGCTCATCTATTGTGCTTTTGATTGGGTTTGGGTTCTGAGCTCCCTCTCAAAACTTTATTTTTTTATTTAAAGGGCCTAATATTTTCACTTGCATACCTGTCAAGGGGTCAGGGAAAGAGAGGGAGGGAGGGAGAGAAGTTGTTTCATGTGTGTATCTGGGGGCAGGAAGGGAGAAGGAGAAAGAAGAGATGAGGATAAATCATGTGGCCAACTGAGAGAACCGAAGTTTTATAATGGACTAGGTAACAATAATTAAACAAGATTACTACAAGTACTTCCTCAAATGGCTAATGGGAGATTTTAAACAACTTTTTAAAGTGAACAAAGGAAGGAAACTAGGTATGCGCCATCTTTTGAAACGTGGCCACTGCAAGAAACAAGAAACAAGACTGCAGCATGATAGCCCTGAGTCCTGCCCCATGTTATCCTGCTGGAGAAGTGGTAATGAGGAAAAAGAATGAGCATTTTCACTTAAACATTCTCAACTGGAAAGAAGCTGAACTAGAAATCCTAAGGAGGAAAAAAAAAAAAATGCTTGGCACAAGAATCCTGCACTTCCCTGGGTGCCCCAGGCTGGTGCTTCGTATTCCAGGATATGAAGCAGAGTGTGGGTTGAAATGAATCAGCCATGACTCTACAGAGCGGGCACAGGCCTAGGTCATTTAAAAATGCATATGAAAGAGAATATCCCAATAGGGTGACCAACCATCCCAGCATGCCTGGAACTAGTAGGGTTTCCTGGGATGTGGGATTTCGAATGCTAACTCTAGGAAAGTCCCAGAAACACCAGGATGGTTAGTTACCCCAGGTCCAGATCCTCCAACAAAGACCGTACTCTGTTCCAGGTGACTTCTCCCACTCTCACACCCTTGGATTAGAAATACTAGAGTAAAAGGGCACCTGGGCAGCTCAGTCGGTTGAGCATCTGCCTTGGGCTTGGGTCATGATCCCAGGGTCCTGGGATGGAGCCCTGCATTGGGCTTCCTGCTCAGCTGGGAGCCTGCTTCTCCCTCTCCCTCTTTCTGTCAAATAAATAAATGAAATCTTTAAAAAAAAAAAAAAAAAAAAGGAGTACTATAGTGAGGCTGCCAGCCAGCCCTCAAATTGTATGTAGGGATCTGAGAGACAATTTATTCCTGGATAAAAGAGAAATAGGATCAGGTGAATTCACATCTACTTGATTGGAACAAAAGATGCTGTGGAGAGTGTCCTCCATTATGCATGAATGAGATGAAATAAGGACAATTTTAAAACTATAATAAAATAAAAAACACAAGAAAAGGATCTCACAACCAAACGTCAGATGTGGAACTAAGACTGTGAGGAACATCACCTTAGAAACAGGACTTTTGCTGAGGGTTTCACATTCTATAAAAACTTCATACAACTACAAAGTCTATAAAACAAGGACTCCAAGACTAGATGATAGAACAAATGGCCAAGATGAAAGAAGATAGTAGAAATGACTAGA
>PISX010023136.1:14491-30520 GCA_004024625.1 Mellivora capensis
CACACACAAAAACAGCAAGGAGTTTCCTTAAAAAATAAAAAATAGAATTATCATATAATCTAGTCATTCCACTACTGGATATTTACCCAAAGAATATGAAAACACTAATTTGAAAAGATATATGTACCCTTCTGTTTACTGCAGCATTGCTTATAGTAGCCACATTTTGGAACCAACCCAAGGATTCATCTATAGATGAATGGATAAAGAAGATGTGGTATACACATACAATGGAATATTACTCAGTTCTAAAAAAAAAAAAAATCTTGCCATGTGCAACAGCATGGATGGAATTAGAGGGTATTATGCTAAGTAAAATAAAGTCTAAGAAAGACAAATACCATATGATTTCACTCATATATGGAATTTAAGAAGCAAAACAAACAAAAAGAGACAAAGAAATACCCAGACTCTTAGATACAGAGAACAAACTGGTGGTCACCAGAGGGGAGGTGGGTGGGCGATGGGTGAAACAGGTGATAGGAATTAAAGAGTACTTCTTGTGATGAGCACTGTGTGATGTATAGAGTTGTTGAATCACTATATTTTATGCCTGAAAATAATAAAACACTGTACATTAATTAAACTGGAATTAAAAAATTTAAAACAAAACAAAACAAAACTGGAGTACAAAGAATTAGAACACACCAAACTCTCCAAAATAAAGGGAGAACTAAAACTACAGATCAAAAGGGCATTCTCCTGCCAGGGACAATTTATACATAATGCAAAGAATTGAGGCAATAGCTTAAGTTGTTGAACAGAAGAATAAAAACATTCCAGACATCAAGTGTAAAAAGCAAGCCATCTACTAGAGGGAGAGAGACCACATAACTAGGGTGACTATAGACATCTTCATAATAATGTTCAATGTCAGGAGATAATGGGGCCATGTGTTTAAAAAAAGAAACATATGTCTCAAGAATTTTGTATTATTAAATACAGTTAATTTGTGGTTCAAGCACAAAAGCAAAACACAGGCATTTGCAAACATTTAAAAACTCAGGAAATAGATAATCCATGAGTATTCCTTTAGAATAAACAAATCCAAAAAAACTACTTGACCATGAAATCTGGATAAACAAGAGATGAATCAAAATAAAGAATTTAGAAATGGAAAAACTGTGGCAAAAGGACCCGTGGCAAGCACAGAATCTATTTAAATATAGAACTAAGACTAAACAACTAGGGGATTATGACTGCAGATCTGAGTATGAATGCTGTAAAATCTGAAAAAAGAAAAATGAATTCAAGCAACATAAGGGGCGGTGGGAGGAAACACCAGTTTGTTCATTCTTCTCATTTTTTTCCCCCACAGGAAGACAATCCATAATATGTCAGATGCTTAAATTTAGTTTGTTTAAACAATTCTCAAGTTGAGGTATACTTATACATAATAAAGTACACAGATCTTAAGTGTACAGTTTGATGGGTTTTGACAAACACATACATTCGTTTAACCAATACCCCAATGAAAATACAGAACACAGATGTCACTGTAGAAAGTTCCCTTTTCAGACTATCCTCCAACCATCTCATAGGCAACCACTGTTCTGATTTCCAGCACCAAAGACAAAGTTTACTTGCTCTTAAACATAATATAAATGGACTCATGTAATACGTGTGTTTTTGTGTCTGCCTTCTTTGCTTAATGTAATGTCTACAAGAGTCATCCATGTTATGTATCTTTATAGTCCTTTTATTGATGGATACAATTCTGTTGTATGTATGTATCACATTTTGTTTGTGGAAATTGTTTCTAAGTACTTATTAAATGCACAAATCTTTTTGTAGACAGGAGGTTTCAATCCTAGGGAGTAAATGTCAATGGATTACTGGGGTCCTAAGATCTTATTTTTATGAGAAACAATTTTCTCAGGGCCTCTATCACTTTACGTTCCCACCCAGAGTGTATAAGTCTTCTGGTTGTTCCATATCTTCATGAAAACTTCGTATTTTCAGTATTTTTCATTCCAGCTATTCTGATGGTTGCATTGTGGCAGTTCCATGATGACCCTAACCTCCTAATGGTTCTTAACTCTTTCTCTTACCTTGGGGGTGTTATTCTAGATATTAATTTTTTTTTAATTTTCTTGAATCTTTTTTTTTTTTAATTTAAAAAAATTTTATAATTAACTAATAATGTATTATTTGCTCCAGGGGTATAGGTCTGTGACTTATCAGTCTTACATGATGAAAAAAATTACTCAGAAATTCAAAAATCCCTCGTTTCATTCCATTAAATGTAATGCTTTAGATTCTAAAATAGCATGTACAGCATGAACACACTATTTTAAAATTATTCACACCAACCTACCTATCCACTCATTCATTCTTCTACTCATAAATTTGCATAATACTCCACAAGTGATAATATTTTATTTCTGGCAGGTATGATGATTTAGAGATGATTTGTAACTGTCTTCTTTGTTTTTCTACATTCTCTGAATTTTATAAAATGAGTGTGTCTCATATTTTACAAATGCTATGAAGTCATTATTGTTGCTTAGTGGAGATCCCAAACCATATAAATGCAGATAGAGAAAAATATGGTGGTGAGATCAAAGTTCTTTTGAAAAATAGCCATCTCTATTTTGGGGAATTCCGACTCCTCAAAAACTTTGTAGGGAGGAGCAACAGAAGAGGTTTAATGGTGATAAACACTGATGTCATCATGCCACACAACTGGATGAGGACTTAGATGAATATGTCAAGTGAGGCTAAGAACAAACAGCTTGGAGGTATCAGTACTGTCACCCCAGAACCACTACTGGCTATAGAACTTCAGGTACACTCTGGACAGGCTATGCCCTACACTGTTCTTGAGTGTGTATCCTGAAAACCAACACAAGTGGAACCATGTATCTCTTCCAGGTGACAAAGTAACAATAATGCAAAACCCAAGTTGAATCTGGATAATCCTCAATCAGGAAAATTAGTCAAACCCTGTTTAGTTCTATGGAAAGGGCATAACTTCTGTACTAGCTAGAACAGACTTCAATCCCTGCTCCTTAGTTACCATCTCCAATGTTGTGTGACAATAAAAAGGATCATGTCTACTCCAGTCAGTGGGAGTTTTTAAAGAGCAAGATGTAAGACCAAATGGACCAATGAGACTAGCTTCTAGGCCTAAAAAGTGGTGCCTACCAACAAGTTCACCCACACAGAGGTGTTCATGTCCACTTTAGGCTGGTCCTTCTCCTCTGAGAGGTGGGTTAGTCTCTGTACAACAAAGACTAAATAATAGGAAAGGGACTTAAACAGGGGAAGCAGACAGAGAAGCTAGGAGTATTAACATTCATATACTGTGATATATTATATTGCTTCGGGCTCAGTGAATCTCCAAGATCCCTCCAGAATCATCAACCATATTGAAACAAGCACTGCAAATGCATCCCACACTTAAGTATGAGTGATATCAGAACTGTCTCCAACTCTTACATTATTATTTCAATGGAAAGTTATTTATGGATTACGTACAGGATGAGGAACCCTGCCACAATTCCTGTTGATAAGGTGGAATTATCAAGCACTTACTGTACTATGCAGAAAACTGAAGATTTTAAAAGAGAATTTCATTTGGGGGCCTTAGAGATACATAAATCTAGTTTTAAACTGTTATTCATTCTTTTTCCTTAAGTAATTTCCTACTTGAAATCTTCTGGTTTTTATATATCATACCTACCCTTAAAGTAACCCTGAAAAAATGAGCACAGAAAGCAAAACTTCTCTTTCCAAAGGATGTCCAGATTCCCAAAGAGCTGAAGACCTGCCCCCCCCCCCAGGCTATCTCTGTATGTGGACTACATTAAATTTACAGATGTCTCCTGTTTCCTCAGCAATGTGTTTTAAAACAATTATAATTACCGCCAACATGTATGAATGCGGAGTTTTTCATAAATAAATTTAATTTCCAGCTTTTCTAGAAAAATCAGAAAATCCTGTTAACTCTGAATCCTCATTTCCAATGTTCACAACTTAGTTTGATTTACATAATAAATGACCCCTTTAGATGAAATACATAACCCATAACCCCTATTATTTATTTTTATTTATTCCCGGCCCTGCCCACTCATGCCTAGCACCAATGAGCATTTGAATTTTCAGTCCCCATCACACATGAGGTGTCTTCTACTAAAACTACCATATTCATACTGAAGCTTTCATTAATGAAGTAAGTAATGAAGTAATTAGGCAAGGTTTTACATCTCTAGTATGGAGCCCAGTAGCTGAGAAAATCCTCTCCTTACATGTATGCTGAACCCATTTAAAGTGAGGTCAAAACATTTTATAGAGAAAATTTAATGAGATCAATATGAAATAACAAGTAGCAATTAGATAGAAATCCTTCAACAGGATTCTCAAGTGATAGCAACTAAATGTCCAGTTTCTGTGCTATCAAATCTTATCTTATGATTAGAATTCTAGGTAAAAAGGTCATATATTTAAGTGACACAAATCGGGGAAATTACGCCACAGGTAGACTCCGCACTTTTGTTTTAGAGCGTTCAACAGTAAGGGTTTGATTTTTTGTATTTGACAAAGAAATACCAGCAGTAAGGATGATGTTACACAAGGAAACACAACCACATGAGAAACTGATCAAGAAGTAACATTTCCTTTTCAGTGAAAGGAGCATGCTGTAAAACAGCGTCCAGTTATTATACATACATGCAATAAGTATGTAGAATTGTATAGATGAGATTCTATAAACACATATTTTAAAAGAAAAAGTATAGGGGTGCCTGGGTGGCTCAGTGGGTTAAAGCCACTGCCTTCGGCTTGGGTCATGATCTCAAGGGTCCTGGGATCGAGCCCCGCATTGGGCTCTCTGCTCAGCAGGGAGCCTGCTTCCCCCTCCCCTCTCTCTGCCTGCCTCTCTGCCTACTTGTGATCTCTGTCAAATGAATAAATAAAATCTTTAAAAATAAAATAAAATAAAATAAAATAAAATGACAAAGTATATACAATGCTTAAAGCACTTCTCTTGGGGTAGTGGATTTAGTATTATTATTTTCTTTCTTTCTTAACATTTTAACAGTAACCATGTATTTTTTAGTAAGACAGTGATAACTGGTTCAGCCTGAGCTGCAGCCCCAAGTTGAAACCATTAGTTGAGACATCTTATGAACTACTTTCCTTAGGTTTAACAGGGAAACACTGATGAACACTGCTGATAAAAATCCTTCCAGAGTCTCCAGTACCCATCTATTGTGACAGCAAGGTCACAGAATGCCCAATTATTGTAATTCTTTTCAGGAGAGGTGAGACCCTGAGGTGTAGCTGTCAAAGCAGATAAGAATATACAATTATAGGAGTTAAAAAATGTATTTCCTCTGACCTTAAGGAAATGGGAGAAGAGAAGAAAATGGGGTCATACTATATTTCCATATCAGTCAACATTTTTCACCAAATTACAACCTCGAGCGAATTTTAAGTATCAAATATGGCACAACTCAACGTATATGAATAGACAATAAATTTTAGATAAAAGGAGAGTCCACTGACAAATTGACTGTTCAATGCATAATGAACAACATCAAAAACAATAGAAGTTAATTATTCCAAATCACAACTACTATGTAACAATAGAACTGGACATAAAAAACCCCATCTTCAAATTGAAAACCCAGTACTGTTTCTATGCTGTCACTCTGCTTCTTGTTGTTTCAACATGGGTGTAATACAGGACTCAAACGACATTTTAGTTAAGGTTCCTGTATTCCTATGAACTTTCATGTTGGCAAAGACAATTCCCATTTATGAGTTTCCTTTACTTATCAATAAAATGAAGAACTAGACCTCCATGATTTCAGTGACCCTCTCAGCTCTAAAATTCTATGATTCAATGGCAAAGAGAAGCCCTAGACTGCCCTTCTTTGCACCATGTAACCTACTTCTAGCTTATTGGGTCAAGAGTGCCGGCCTGTAGGCTCAAAGGAGAGCACACTGCCAATGTAAAAGATTTCTAGTCCCTAATTGGGAGGTGATAAAGAGTAATATTCTCTGAGAATGTTTATCTATCATTTTAGTGCAACTCTACTCACTGGAACAGATATCACTGTAGTCCAGAGAAATCAGTGACCAGGAAATGAACACACCAGGCCCCAAACTCAGTTCTTATTTGCCTTACGACAGGAAGGAAGATCACATTTTCATCAGAAAGTATGAAAGAGAGGAGTGGCTAGGTGGCTCAGTCAGTTAAGCATCTGACTCTTGAGTTCAGCTCAGGTCAGGCTCCATGCTCATCAGGGAATCTGCTCCTCTCCCTCTGTCCCTCCCCCAGCACATGCACTTGCACGTGCACCCTCCCCCCCAGCCCCACCCCCCGCTCAAGTAAATAAATAAATATTTTTAAAACAAAAATGTGGAAGAGGATACTGGACAACAGACAATGAGAAAGGATCAAGAACTCATCAAACACTATCGGTAAAACTCACATCCAGGACAACAAAGATAAATAAAACTTGTTACATGGGGAAAGGGTAGAAGATGAGAATGTGCTAAATAAAAATTCCATAAACAGCACATGACAAAAATTAGCGCAGACACACCAGCTGGGGGGAAAAAAGGTATTCAGTTGATAACGCACAATCTATACAAAATAAAATTGCTGCTGTTCTACTGCTTGCTATATGAATGATCAACCATTTATGGACAATAACACATCTGATAACTAACTTTACTTGACACTTAGCATGTCAGGCACAAGAAGGAAATAAGCAGACATTATAAGCTACCCAGTGAAGTAGAGAGTGACTTGTACATGTCTTGGGCAAAACTAGATCATCAAACTTTCTTTATAATCAAAAAGATCCCAATCAGTAATCTCATTTTCTCTGAAAAGCTTAACAGTTTTCACTAATAAATCATATTCAATTCTTCTACCCTCAAGAAACTGCCACAAATCAACTCTTAACCACAAAGGATGGGGTCTCGAAAACAAGAGCTTATTTGTTTTGATCCGTACACAATGATGCATTGGTAATGTAACAACACACCAATGAGAGGTTACAGTGTAGATAACCAAGACATTGCCTAAAACATTAAAGGCAAGATTACGATCTCTATTAAAAAGGCATTCCAAAAAAAAAAA
Organism: Mellivora capensis; assembly: GCA_004024625.1. NCBI lineage: Eukaryota > Metazoa > Chordata > Mammalia > Carnivora > Mustelidae > Mellivora > Mellivora capensis. The sequence continues at coordinate 21,588 of PISX010023136.1, forward strand.
AAAAAAAAGAAAGGCATTCATAAAAGCCATCAGTGGAGAAAATGAGGTGTCACAAAATCATGAATCCTTAATAAAAAGGCAGATAAGCCAGTCTCACAGAATATAATCAATTTAAAGAACAAAATAATGCAGAAGAACAGAGTTTGTTACCAATTACAAGCTCCAGTAGATCCAAATGTCAGGGAGAGAACAGACAACTCTGGGTTGAAGGGATACGAGAATATCTGACTTCACTAGGGTTTATACATAATATTTGAGTACCCCCAGATATCAAGCCAATTCTGGGTCCCCTAGAAGTTCTAAGAAAAGTTCTTAGCTTCCATTCTGAAAAAAGAATCTTAGACAACATTTAGCAGGGTTTTGTTTGAAGTGCTTGACATATACCCTGTCAATCTTCTCAGTTACTCTATGGGGTGAATATTATCAACCCTATCAATTTACATATAAGGAAACTGAAGCCCAGAGAAGCTAAATTATTTATCCAAGGCCACACAGGGATTAGAACCTAGGAAGTGTGTCAGAATTTGTGCTCTTTTTTTTTTAAGATTTTATTTATTTATTTGACAGAGAGATCACAAGTAGGCAGAGAGGCAGGCAGAGAGAGAGGAGGAAGCAGGCTCCCTGCTGAGCAGAGAGCCTGATGCAGGGCTCAATCCCAGGACCCTGGGATCATGACCTGAGCTGAAGGCAGAGGCTTTAACCCACTGAGCCACCCAGGCACCCCAGAATTTGTGCTCTTAAACAGTGCCCACCATCACTGTTTATTATCTCTGGCTTTTATATTAGTGAGACTTCCCCCATTCTATTATGATAATTTCATGGATGGCAGATTGCCATTGGGTTAGAAATAATGGATGAAGAGCTGAGTGACATGGGTTTCACCAACAACGTTGTGCCCCTCGGCACCTCACTCTACTTTCCTAGGCTTCAGATTCTTCATTTGCATAGAGTATGTTCTGTTTTAGATGCTCTTCCAGATTATTTTTGTCTCGTGCTCAAAGTACATCAGTTTGTTCCTCCTACTTTCATCATAATATGCCATAACAAATTTGTTCTCTAGCCCAATCTTCTCACTCCACACTCATACATCCAATTATCTGCGTGATATCTCTAGTTGTGTCTAATATGTACTTCAAATATACCAGATCCAAAATCAAATTCTTGAATCCTATGCGCCCCTCCAAATCCCCTGATCCCCATTCCTAATCACCCCATTAAACATAACTCTCTTCTACCAGTTCAAGACCAAACACATTACAGCTGTCCTTGATTCTGATTCTCCTCTTTGTTCACATCATACATCCAATCCTTCAGCAAACCCAAGGAAGCATTCTTTAAAATACAACCTGAATTGACCACTTTCACCACACAAGTACGCGCATCCCAGCTCAAGCTCTTCAGAACCTCACGTGGACTACTTTAACAACTTCTAACTAACCCCACGTCACCCCCAAAGTTTCTTCCCCTGCTTCACAGGGCAGCAACCAGCAGGGTACTTCTAACACCAGAGCTTGTCAAGTCTCACTCTCTGCAGAATCCTCCTGGGCCCTTGCCTGCAGCTCACACAGAAAGCTCATATCCTTCACACCATGCCCATAAAGGCCAGGTGATCTGGTTCCCCACCCCATCCCCATCTCCTCCCCACCTTGGAGAACTTACCTCCTGCCATTCTCCCCTTGGTCATTCCACTGGCCACTCCAGCCTCTTTGGGGTTCATCAGACACACGCTCCAGCACACGCTCCTTTGCTAGTTTTTATACCTACCTCTGCAGAACACTCTTTCCTCAGACAGCTGCATGATTTGTCTTCTTTTTTAAGGTCTCTCTTCAAATGTCACCTTACAAATAAAGGCCTTTCTGACTACAAGATGAAAATAGTCCCTTCCCACTGTCAAGATCTACCCCATTACACTAATTAACCTTTATTGTATTTCCTATGCCCCCACCTCCTCATTGCCTCATTAAAATATTACCTCCAGAGAAGTAGGTAACTATTCACTGCTCTGAATACACAGACTGGTACAGTATCTGATGCACAGCAGATTCTCAAGAAACACTTATTCAACAAATAGAGACAAGCAAATGATTACCGCAGTGTGTTATATTATCAATTGATAATGAATGTGCTCGTCAACGGAGATAGGCACCAAGTCTTTATCCACACACATTCCAAACTTAGCCCATGCCTAAAAGATAATAATTGCTTAATAATATTTATCAAACAAGAGCATTTTTCTTTACCCTGAAACATACTACTTTCCATAACAGGGTAAGAACCAGTAGATTCAAAAGTCATGTCTCTAAATCTCATAGGTGATAAAAGCATGCTATTTTGTTCAAGAGAGCACTATTAACCAAGAAACCCCTACGAGACATCAAAAGCATGGCCATAGCAAATGGTAACATTTAAAAAGATGAGGGAATATAGGTCAACTGTCATTTGCCAAAAGTTAAAAAAAAAAAGTATATTAAAATTCATGCCTTATAATGTGAAGTAAAGAAAGTAACAGCACTTTTTTCCACAGAGTAAAAAGAAAGTAAGTTCCCTTTAAGCTACCATTTTTAAGTTTACATTCATGGCATATGGAAGTACTGCTTAGGGAAATCATTGTTCAACACCCTGTGTCCCTTGAATAACAACTTCACTTAAAATAAACAGAAGAACTTGCCAGCTGAAAACCTACATCTCATTTGAGCATTTTTTGTGTGTGCTGGATATACTTGTTATTTGCTAGATTCTGGGAACTTTAACGAGCAGTTGTTTTAAAAAAAAAAAAAAAAAAGGCAATCCTAGGCCATTGTACTTTAAAATCTACAAAAGACAACATAAAAGGTAATCATCACCCACATCCATGCAAATAATCATCACTCATACAACATTGGAATCAACAAAACAGACAGTATCCATCAGGGATCTTTGGATACCAGTTAGCTTTTGTCCAAGTCTGGGGCTAGTATCAAGAACCCAAGGTCTCATTCATCCCCATTTCAAACACTTAAGAAAATTCAGACAGTTGAAAAAACACATTAAGGGAAATTATATTCCTTCATTAAAAAAAAAAAGCCAGTAATGAAAAAGTAAAAACCAAGATAGAGGAAAATAGTCTCCCATCAAGCTGCCAAACTGAAAAAGAAGAAAAAATAAATCCTTCAGTGTAAATTTACACCTAATATTTCTGCTTCCGACCAAGATGGAGTAATAGAAACAAGATTTAATCTGCCGCCTGAAACCACCAAAACACTGAATAAAATCTAAGTTAACAGTGGTTTTCAAGACACTGCACGTGGGGCACTGAATGATAGTGATCTTCGAGAGAGGGATACACATGAAGTGAACTCTAGAATTGCCCCCAGCTTAATGCCTTGGGATAATACAGGCCAAGGAGCACTGAGGAAGAGCACAGATAGAGCCTAGTAGACTCTTGGAATTGAGGAAATAGAGGTGGGATTCTGGGGGAATCAAGGAAGCTTAGAGTAGAAGAGGATAGAGTTACCCAGAAACACAACTGCGAAGGTCTGCAGAAGTTCTGCCTTGAGTATTCAGGAGAATACTGGTTAGTGCAGGCACATAAAGAAACTATGCGGATCTCAGGAAAGAACCACCCTGAAGATTTAGAAGGAATGGTGTCTGGAACTCGTTCCCAGTAGCCAAACTGGAAAACATAAATCATGAGGCATTTGGAAGAGAACGGTTTTGCCTTAGTAGTGGGGTAAAAGTAGCCCTGGACTAACCACTACTCTGTCCTAAAAAAAAATCTCAAAATATCCAAAAGGATTAAATTAATTGTATCCCAGAATAAAGGTGATGAATATTTATAGAATTTAAAATCTCCACCTAAAATGGTAAAAGCTATTAGAATATGTAATAAAAAAAATACAAGAAATGCAAATATTCAGGAAAATATGGCCCTTTGTGTGAAGAAAAATAAGCCAATGAAAAGTGACTTAGAACTAATACAGATGTTATTATTAGCAAAGAAACTGGAACAGTAGTGTAACTGCACTCCATACATTCAAAAGTTAAGTAGAGACATTGAAAAGATATTAAAAAGACCTGAATAAAATTTTAGAGATGAAAACTACCATGCATAAGGGGGGTGGGGGGAGAACCACTAATGGAATTAATAGAAAAGGAGCTAGTAAATTTAGAAGACCAAAATAGTAACTACCCAAAATGAAATAAATGCAAAAAAAATTTTTAATGAACACATTATCAGTGACGTATGCAACATCAAGTGCCCATTTCATGTGTAACTTGAGTCTCTAAAGGAGGGGCAGGGACAAAAGATGCATTAAATAAATAATGACAAAAATTTTTCCAAGTATGATGAGAACACAAATCACAGAGCCAATAAACTTAACAAGGCCAAGCATAAGAAACATGGACAAAACTATGTCACCCACAGCAGAGATTGCTTAAAATTGTGATAGGACAAGTTAAAGGCATAATGAGAGAAATACATATTATGTATAGAGAAACAAAGATAAGAATGACAGCAGACTTTATGTCAGAAGCAGTGCAAGTTGGAGGAAGGTAGAGAACTATCTGTAAGGCACTTAAAGAAAAAAATATTCGATGTATTCTACATCCAATAAAAAATTTCTCAAAGACAAAAGTTAAATATAGACTTTTCAGACATTCAAAAGCTAAAAGAATTTATCACCAGCGCACCAAGAAATGTTAAAGGAAATCCTTCAGGCATATGAAATGTACGGAAGAAGAAAAGGAATAAAGAGCACCAGAAATGCTAATAACATGTTTGTTTGTTTGTTTTAATTTGCTATCATATAAGTAACAAGGTTATTTTTTTAAATTTGCTATCATTTAAGTCACTTTACCAGTAAGTTGCCTGTTTTAACAAAAACAAGAGTAACGTACTCCACAGCTTAAAATGTATTTATGAATAAAATGTATGACAACAGCACAAGGTTCTGAAGGAAAGAAACAGAAGTACACTATTTTCAGTTCTATTCTATGCGAGAGTGGTAGATCACTTACAGGTATACTGTAAGTTAAAGATGTGTGCCAGAAACGTAAAGTAACCATTAAATAACCAACAGAAGCCAATAGAGATGTATTTATTTATTTATTTGTCAGAGAGAAAGAGAACAGGAGCAAAGGGAGTGGCAGGCAGAGGGAGAAGGAGAAGCAGTCTCCCCGCTGAGCAAGGAGCCCGATGCGGGACTTGGTCCCAGGACCCTGAGATCATGACCTGAGCTGAAGGCAGACACTTAATCGACTGAGCCACCCAGGCATCCCAACAGAAGCCAACAGAAGTTGTTAAGCCTGTAGAAGACATAAAGTAAGATTAAAAAAAAAAAAAAAAATCCAAAAGAAGGGAGAAAAAGAGGAAGTGAGTAAATAACAAATGGAACAAATAGAACATACACACCACCAAGATGATAGATAAAAATCTAGACATATCAACAATTACATTAAATGCAAATGGTCTGACCACCACAATTAGAAGGCTGGGGTAGTCAGATAAAAATAAAATCAAGACCCAGTTACAGGGACGCCTGGGTGGCTCAGTTGGTTAAGCAGCTGCCTTCGGCTCAGGTCATGATCCCGGCATGCTGGGATCGAGTCCCACATCGGGCTCTCTGCTCAGCGGGGAGTCTGCTTCTCCCTCTACCTCTTCCTGCCACTCTGTCTGCCTGTGCTCACTCTGTCTGACAAATAAATAAGTAAAATCTTTAAAAAAAAAAAAAAAAAAAAAAAGACCCAGTTACATACTGCTGAAAGAAAAACTATTCACATTGAAGGACACAAGTTAACTTTAAGACGCTGGAGTAGCTATTTTAATACTTGTAGACAAAGTAGATTTCAGGGCACAAAATCTTAGCATGGATAAAGTCATTTCATAAAGGTAAAAGAGTCAGTTCAGTAGGAGGATATAAAAATCCTAAACATTAACATACCTGAAAACAGAGCTTCAAAATTAATTACAGTGAGGTCAAGACAGATGTGCTGGAAAGAGTGTATGTATTTAGAGGCCTACAGACCTAAATCTCAATATTAGCCTAACCACTACTAATTTTGTAACACAGGGCAAGAGATGAAATCCCTCAGAGCTTCCTATCTTGATCCAGGTTAGGAGTATCCTCAAACCTATCTATTTGAAGGATGCGCCTGGCTGGCTCAGCTGGTGAAGCATGTGACTCGGAACCTTGGGGTCGTGAGTTGGAGTCCCACGTTGGGCACAACTTACTTAAAAAAAGGACTTGCCTCAACAATTAGTATCATGTCTGATAGAGAGGAAAAACTCAAAATTGGCTATTATCCTTTCCCTTTACTTGTCACCGTGTCTGTTTCAGCATTCCTTCTAAAATGAGTGATCTGGGGTGCCTGGGTGGCTCAGTGGGTTAAAGCCTCTGCCTTCGGCTCAGGTCATGATTCCAGGGTCCTGGGATCCAGCCCCACATGGGGCTCTCTGCTCGGCAGGAAGCCTACTTCCCCATTTCTCTCTGCCTGCCTCTCTACCTACTTGTGATCTCTGTCTGTCAAATTTTTTTTTTAATTAAAAATAAAATAAAATGAATAATCTGCCATAGTAAATAAAATCTGGCATTTTCCCCCAGAATTTAAAGAGGTTTCTCCTCAAAGTCTTCAGAATATTGGTCATCTTTGGGCCGGCCTTGTTTTTGTTTTATTTTTATGGGAGGCCTTCAACTGAGATAAACAGAAAGTAGACTATGGCATTAATTCTGCTACCATCCAATGCTAAGGTCAATGGGTCTATTCCCTGACTTTAACTGGACACAAGTCAGAATAATTCTAAACTTGGTGTTCACTTTACCAAAAGCCTTTTTAGTATTCTGCTTAATCCACATGTTCTACAATTGATCCTTGAATAACACAGTTTGAACTGCGGGAGTCCACTTACACATGGATTTTTTTTTCCATAAATACAGTACAGCACAGTAAATATATCTTCTCTTCCTTATTATATTCTTAATAACATCTTTTATCTAGCTTCCTTTATTCTAAGAGTAAAGTATATAATACACATACAAAATACGTGTTTATTGGCTAGTTATGTTATTGGTAAAGCCAAAAGTAGGCTCTTAGTTAAGTTTTGGGGGAGTCAAAAAAGTTATATGCAGGTTTTGGGCTCCATGGGGACTCAGTGCCCCAACCTCTGCATTGTCCAAGGGTCAACTCTATAACATTACACTGGTCCCGAAAGAAATACTTTTGGGTATTGGATGCCGGTTTGGCCTTCCACATTATTAAATAAATATTTATATAGAAAATTAAAGGTAGTCATTGATATGAGTGATTTATAAAAGTATTCTTGACAATATTTTTATTTTTCTTTCCTGATAATACGTTTTAAACAAAAACCAAATGTTGGAATTCACTGGAGAATTATAAGAACAAAACAGAGAACTCCAGCTTTGAGTGCATTATTTTTTCACAATAAGGGGAACAGTCACTCTCAATTCTGATTTTTCACTGATTTAAAAGTCTACGTAAGATTTCAGGTTGTCTGGGGCATCTGAGTGGCACAGTCAGTTGGGCATCTGACTCTCTCGGTTTTGGTTCAGGTCGTGATCTCAGGGTTGTGGGATGGAGCCCCATGTCAGGCTCTACTCATAGTGTGGAGTCTGCTTGAGATTCTCTCTCCCTGTCCCTCCATCCCTCCCACTCATGCTCTCTCTCTCTCTCTCTCTCTCTCTCTCTCACACACACACATACATAAATAAATCAATCTGAAAAAAAAAGATTTCAGGTTGTTAAGCAAATTCAAATTGCCAAGTATTACTAATATCCAAATTCTGAAGCTAGAACATCCATGGGAATCAGGATTTCAAAATTAGTAATTTCTAGTTGGGCATTATACAGATGAATTGTGAAAATCCATCCATTGCAAGATGGCCTATTGGGCTAAGAGTAAAATACGGCCACCAGCCAGGTTGGGGGTGGGTGGGGATAGCATTAGGTACACATATATAATATTCATGCTGTATAATATTACTGTACCATATAATACTATGGTAACACATAGAACAATTAGTGTATTATTTATTTATTTATTTATTTATTTATTAAGATTTTATTTATTTATTTGACAAACAGAGATCACAGAGAAGCAGGCAGAGAGAGAGGAAGAAGCAGGCTCCCTGCTGAGCAGAGAGCCCGATGCGGGGCTCGATCCCAGGACCCTGAGATCATGACCTGAGCTGAAGGCAGAGGCTTTAACCCACTGAGCCACCCAGGCGCCCCTATAATTTTTTTTAAAAGGTGCTATTTTTAAGGTTTAGGAAGGTAGGGCAATGGAATAGCAGAAGTAGGGTGTGGAGGAGCTATGAGGAAAGACCCCATGAATGAAGCTGAAATTCCTCATGGCTTTCAAGGTAGAAGGTTCAGAACTCTCAGACAGGATGAGGCAGGACACTCCAGCAGCAGGATTTACTCATATGATGGAGGATAAATTTAATGGCACTTGATATTTAAAAAAAGGCTTGAAGTTTCTGCATACGTTTTATACTTTAAGATGGAAAAGTATCAATGACACTGGATTAGAAACTCTTTATAAATGACCTCTTTTATTGAGAAGAGGACTCCAGAAGAGTGAAGGAAAGGTTAGGAGGAGAATATATAGGCTTGATACTTTTGATGTTAATTTCTGAAATAAGATATCTGAAAATGACTGCAATCATTTTTTTAGAGAAGCCATTACTAGGTCAGAAAAAGATGAGACAAAAGCATGACATTTTCTTAATTTTTATTTTTTTATAAAAAAATTTTTATCCCCAGGGGTACATGTCTGTGAATCGCCAGGTTTATACACTTCACAGCACTAACCATAGCACATACCCTCCCCAATGTCCATTACCCCACCCACCTTTCCCGACCCCCTCCCCCCAGCAACCCTCAGTTTGTTTTGTGAGATTAAGAGTCACTTATGGTTTGTCTCCCTCCCAATC
>PISX010023137.1:0-30551 GCA_004024625.1 Mellivora capensis
TTGTTTTTGTTTTAGAATTTATTTATTTAATTGAAAGAGATCACAAGTAGGCAGAGAGGCAGGCATAGAGAGAGAGAGGAGGAAGCAGGCTCCCTGCTGAGCAGAGAGCCCAATGTGGGACTCCATCCCAGGACTCTGGGATCATGACCTGAGCCGAAGGCAGAGGCCTTAACCCACTGAGCCACCCAGGTGCCCCTGCTCTCATGGTTTAATGGGCATGGTTAGTCTTACTAATAAGGACTTTGTGATTCAGGGAAGACCACAGAGGCCAGGGAGTAGAAAACCCATATGGGAAACCCATCTCCATAAACATGGGAATGAGATCTTTGGGAAAATGGGGAGAAGGGAAAAGAATGAAGCAAATTGTTGAGAGAGGACAAAAATCCCAAATCAAACAAGAAGAAAAACTGTGCCTTTCTAAAAAGATTGGAAGTCAGTGACACGCGCGAGGAACAATACAGCCATGAAGGGTAAACTTGACAAGAGAGACCAGGAGTGCTGTGCGTACTGCTGTGTGTTTACTGGAGGAAGATGGATGACGGCCAGGAAAGCGGCCAAATGGGAAATACGATAAACTCTTAAATGCAAGCAAGAGAGACTCAAGTAATGAGAAGCTCAGATAAGACAAACACGAGAAATAAAACCCATTTGAAAGCAAGGCTGATGGGCCGAACAGAATGGACAGCCTATGGCAGGATGGTGGGGGAATGTGAAGCATGAAGGAGACAAATCCAAAGAGAAAGAGACAGTCTCAGCTGATATGGCTGTCAAATGGCTTTGACCAGGGAGGCAGGAGGGACAATGAGGGACTGAGGTGATGGACAAATCCCTCAGCCCCAAGTCACATCGCATTAGAGGGATTTGCTTTGTGGTCTGTGACCATGGCCGCTCTGGGAGACACGTGGGGGCACATTCAGAACTGATGACGCTGGTTCCTTTTCTGTTTGGGATTAACTCTGAGGTGGAAAATTCTAGAAAGCAGACAGACTCTCCGAAGTTCACGCTCTGTTTCCCAACTCACACTTTCCAAAGGGAGAGCTGTCCGTTTTAATGTCAAAGCCTATGGCATTTTTCCTCCGAGGGTTCCCCTTTGGTTTTAAGTCACGGTTCTTTGGTTTTGTCCCAAGCCCTCACTGAATACACTGTGGTGGGTCAGCATTGGTAGTGTACTGATTATCCCTAGACTGGTTTCAGGTGTGAGCTCTGTCACTTAACTGGCCTCAGCTTTCTCACTCTGGATGGAGATAATCATATTCTGTCTGTGGGGTCAAATGATAGGAGGAAAGTTCTCAGCATTGTGGCCAGACTGTGCTAGATGCTGGGATCTGGAGCAACACACAGTCCAGTGCCATGCAACCCAAGGCTATGAAGTGAGGCAGGTATGCTAACATGTGCCTTCATGAAGTATGAGAAATGCACCCATGGAACCATCCTCGAGATGGCCTACAGGAGTTCCATGCTTAACTCTCTTGGGGTGTGGTTGAAGCCATGGAGAAGCTTTTAATTTGCAACCTAGGGGTAATTGGTTGGAGGAGGACATTTCAGTCTCAGGGAACATGATAAAAACCAAAGGCATTGAATGGTGGTGATGTAGTATGGCAGGTTTGGGGACGTGGCTTTTGGTTTTGTTGCTGAAAGTGCTTTTCACAGAAGGTTAATAGATATAAAGGAAAGAGAAGGTGCCATGTTGAAATGAAATTTAGAACTTTTAGGCTAAACTAACTGGTTTCTTTATCGGAAGATTTAGAAGAGTCTTAGATTTGCTTATCAACATGATGAATCTCTAAGAGGGATCTATGGGACACAGTGTCTTCCAAACTTATTTGAGCACAGAAACTTATTTTGAAGAGGAACGTGCATATCTAGTATTGTACTCCTTCTCCCCTGATGCATAATAATAAGATGTAAATTGTAGGAAAAAAGAAGAACATTTTATGAAATGCTGACCTCCAGAGTGTGAGGAACATGACTGTGAGTGGGTTATTTGCTTGCTAGAAAAGTAATGTTACAGTAACACTAGAAATCTAAGACAAAAAGTGTCACCACCTTTAGAGGACATTAAGCATATTAAGTTGCCTCTATCCAGTGAAGGTAGGTAAGCAGCCCTGTGCTGCATTGCATCATGGGATGAATGTAGGCAGGGCACAAAATGGAAGTCACCAGCAAGTCTTCCTTGGTTTCTGTCTATAACTGTCTTACCCTCAGGGAACATAGAGGTGCTATGGAGGAGGCACACAGGAGAGAAGAGGAGATTCATAGGTATAGAGAAAGTGTCTTAGCTATGAAAGAGAGAGTGAGTCTCCTCCACCCCCAGACTAGAGAATTCCTTGGACATTGGTAGGAAGAAAAGTCAGCTCTAGTTCCTTTCAATGCACGTGGGTGGCAGCAAGACATAAACAAGTAGGCATGGCTGGCATCACCATAGAGAGGATATATTAGTTGGCTAGTGCTGTGTAACAAACTACCCTGAGCTTGGTGGCTCAGAACAGCAAACATCTAGCCTAATATGCAAGTATGAGAGGAAAGAGGTTAGATCAGAGAAAAAAGGACATCCGAGAAAATGGACACAGAGTGAGATGCAGTGGTTATTGTGCTTTGTATTTTTATGGGTCCAGTAAACATGTTTGAAATATGAAAGGATAAATGGGTGATTAAAGGATTATTGCCTTAGTGTCAAATCAGAATACAAATAAAGAGTTTGGAAAGGAATTACTAGCAAAACGCTTATGTCATCACTGTTTCTGTAGGTCAGGAATCTGAATGTGCTTGGCAGAATCTTTGGGTTCTGGGTCTCTGAGAAGGCTGCAGGTGTCAGTAGGGGCAGTGGTCATCTTGAGGCTTAACTTGGGGAAGATCTACTTCTGAAATCACTCATGACCTCATGTGATTGTTGGCAGGATTGAATTCCTTTTATGCTCTTGGACTGAATCCTCAGTTCTTTGCTGAGTATTTGCCAGAAACCACCCTTGGTTCCTTGGTAGATGAGTCTTTCCATAGTGGAGCTTGTAACATGCCAGTCGGCTTTCTCAGAGTGCATGAGAAGAGCCAGAGAGACAGTGCTGGCAAGAGAGAAGAGAAGTCAGTATTTTGTTAGTGGACGTTGGAAGTGACATCCCATCACCTTTGTCGTATTCTATAGAGTAAGTCACTAGATCTCGTCTATACTCCAATCAGAGTAGGAGGTGTGACTGTCTAGCCTGAGGGCTGATAGACTTTCTGCATAGGACCAATAATATTAATATATTAAATACATTATCATATATATCAGATAATTAAATATTAATATATATTGTTGAATAAAAATATTCTTAGGATCAGTTTTGTGAATCTCAGAGACAATTCTGTCTTATTTAATTAGCTGATTTGAAGAGAGCTGAGAGGATTATATGAGGGCATGCATACTCAGAGGTGGGGTCTAGTGGGTAGGGACCACTGGGGCCATGTCAGAAGCTTCCCAACACAAAGCACTACTGTCATTCTTAAAGGAGTTCTACAGAAGCCTGGATTGGAAGAAGTGAAATTAACTGAGGTTAAGAACAAGGGGTATATCTTGATGAAATCCCAAAAGTTCATTTTCGCTTTTGTTTCCTTTGCCTTTCGAGACTTGTCTTGAAAGAAATTGCTGTGACTGATGTCGAAGAGGTTACTGCCTGTGTTCTCCTCTAGGATATTGGTAGATTCCTGCCTCACATTGAGGTCTTTCATCCATCTTGAGTTTATCTTTGTGTATGGTGTAAGAGAATGGTTGAGTTTCATTCTTCTGTACATAGTTGTCTAATTTTCCCAGCACCATTTATTGAAGAACCTGACTTTTTTCCACTGGGTATTTTTTTCCTGCTTTGTCGAAGATTATTTGACCATAGTGTTGAAGGGTCCATATCTGGACTCTGCTCTGTTCCACTGGTCTATGTGTCTGTTTTTGGGCCAGTACCATGCTGTCTTGGTGATCACAGCTTTGTAGTAAAGCTTGAAACCAGACAAAGTGATGCCTCCAGCTTTGTTTTTCTTTTCCAACATTTCCTTAGCAATTCAGGGTATTTTCTGGTTCCAAACAAATTTTAGGATTGCTTGTTCCAGCACTTTGAAAAATGCTGGTGGAATTTTGATTGGGATGGCGTGCTCTGGGTATAGCATGCTCTGGGCAGTATAGACATTTTAACAGTGTTTATTCTTACGATCCATGAGCATGGAATGCTTTTTCCATCCTTTTGTGTCTTCTTCAACTTCTTCCATGAGTATTCTGTAGTTCCTCGAGTACAGATCCTTTACCTCTTTGGTTAGGTTTATTGTAGCCACTTTGGAAAACAGTGTGGAGATTTCTCAAAAAAATGAAAAAACAGAGCTACCCTGTGATACTGCAATTGCACTACTGGGTATTTACCGCAAAGATACAGATGTAGTAAAAAGAAGGGCCATCTGTACCCCAATGTTCATAGCAGCAATGGCCACAATCCCCAAACTGTGGAAGGAGCCAATATGCCCTTCAACAGATGAATGGATGAAGAAGATATGGTTCATATATACAATGGAATATTATGCAGCCACCAGAAAGGATGAATACCCAACTTTTGTATCAACATGGACAGAACTGGAGGAGATTATGCTGAGTGAAATAAGTGAAATTTATTTCACTGAGTGAAATAAGTGAAATTATCATATGGTTTCACTTACTTGTGGAGCATAAGGAATAACATGAAGGACATTAGGAGAAGGAAAGGAAAAGTGAATTGGGGGAAATCAGAGGGGGAGACAAACCATGAGAGACTGTGGACTCGGAGAAACAAATTGAGGGTTTTGGAGGGGAGGGGAATAGGGGGATGGGCGAACCTGGTTGTGGGTATTAAGGAGGGGGACGTATTGCATGGAGCACTGGGTGTGGTGCATAAACAATGAATCTTGGAACACTGAAAAAAAAAAATAGAATTTAGATGTTAAGAAAAACAAACAAGGGGTATATCACTGGTAGTCTGTGGGTATTAAGGATACCCACAGTGGATAGCTGACCCATCACAGAGGAAGCCTACCCTCTCTCTTTACATCAGATCCTAGAATTACGATCGAGGTACAAGAGAGTTACAGGGGAAGTCCAAGAATGGCTAGGAAAGGGAGGCATATTTACACTTTTACTAGATACTGGTTAATTGCCATCCAAAAAGGATGTACCAGTTTTCATAGGCAGAATTCACAACGTTTTCTTATTTTCTCTCCTTTTCACTGGAAATGTGTTATGCAGCTCTTACTGCTGAGTACAGAGGAGTGGAAGTGATCAGAGTAAAATGTTCATGTTGAGTCCAAGTCAATGAAGGATGAATCATAGACATTACTGAACAGCCAAAGAATAGCTCTGAGATTAGATTTAGTGAGGCTCAAGGAGGGAGAGTGACTTGTCAAACAGTAAATGAAAGTCAGCTTGGGAAATGTTGGCGAGAAAGGAAGGAAATTGACCAGAGAAGGATTTGGAGTCCAATATGGAGAAAAATTCCAACTCTGAAGCCCAAGCTCATCCAAACATTAGCCTGAACTTTCTATGGGGTCATCTGTTCATAATTTGTCCATTCATCCAATGAATATTTTGTTCACTTGCTATGTGATAAGTGTGCTAGGCATTGAGGCTATAATAATAGGCTGTATTGGGGTCAGAACACTATGGCCAGTGAGCCAGCTGTGTCCCAGTAATAGGTAAATAAGCTTTATTAGAACAGGGCCACACTCATTGATTTATGACTTGTGTGTGACTTTTCACACTATGACTGTGAAGTTGAGTAGTTGTAACAAAGACTCTATGACTTGCAAAGCCTTAAAGACTTACTCTTTGGTCCTATACAGAAAAAAAATTTGCCAACCCCGAGGCTAGATAGCCTTGGTTCCTACCCTTAGGGGGCTAATCATCTACAGGAAGGATGGACATGAATCAAATACTTTCTTAAGTGGATCATTGCCAGTGGTGAGTAGTGTCCTGGAGAAGTACATGATGCTGTGATGAATGTGGCATGGGACACTTTTGATAGGATGGCCAGGGGCAACTTCCCAAGGACATGGATTTTTTTTTTTTTTAAGGGAGTTGATGGATGAGAAGGAGCCAGACTCTAATTAGGGAAGAGATTTCCAAACAGAGGGAAGGGAATACATCAGGAATCTGTGCTGGGAAAAAGTTCATTCTTCCGAGGAACAGAGGAGGCCATTGTGACTGGAACATGGAGAGTGAGATGAGACTAGTAGAGATCATATTGTCAAGGCCTCCCAGCCCAAGGCCAGAGACTTGGATTTTGTTTCAAATACAGTGTAAAGACATTGAAGGTTCTTAAGATCATGAGTCTCATAGCCCACTGTGTCTTATTCACTTAGCTGATCTGAAAACAGCTGAGATGGAGGAATGTTCAGTACCTAGACCCCCATCTTCTCTACTTGATGGAACAGTTCAGAATGTGTGCACAGAAACAATGGTTTATTTGGTGATGTTGAAGCATGTCAGCTTAGCCACAAAGACAACAAGGCCACGGGAGCTGCTAGAAATGTGGAGCAGAGCAGTCTGGCTCTGGTGGCAGTTTCGACAAGCATACCTTTTAGTGGAGAAGTCACATAGCCCTTGGAGAGGTCTGACTCACAGGACTGAGGACATTATCGTCCTAGGACTTCTGCAGTGGAGAAAGCAGCTGATGATTTTTAAAACTACTGAGGTTGTAATTTTTTTTTCATGTATAAATGAAGGAAGAGTCACAGTCAACTCATAATCTTCATGATAAACCCTCTTAGTCTAACTCGGAAATATCATTTTCATTGGGCGACCTCTCACCAGTGCTCAAGATGTCCTTCATTTGGCCTTGCAGTTGTTGCTGAAATTGTCCAGGCCTGAAAAGAAACAGCTAAACAAGAAAACTCCTGGAGCCCCTCCTTGACATCGAGCGAGGAATTAACTCACTTTTTCTGGAATTTACCTTATCTTAATGTCTTTTTAATCTTTTAGAAGAAGCATAACAATTTAGTTCTGAGCTTGAAAACTACTCAGCATCTTTCCTCAGTAGTTAGCTGTGTAATTGAATAAGCTTTCAAGGTGTCTCCTAGTTTTCTTTAAAAGCTGGTATTACAACTACTTAAAATCTTGTTGCTTTTTTCTTTTCATCACCCCGCTAAACAGTGAGAAAACCAAAAGGCAGGCTGCTTAAGACAAAGGGTTATTGGTGAACAGTACAATTGCTGATGTCTTCAAAGTGTGAAATTATAAAAATAAAGCCCTGTATACCCACATGCAAACATTTCCACTCCCCTACCTCCAGGGTATTGTGTTTGATAAAAATTATATCTATATCTGTACCTATATCTATATCTATTAGTGTAAAAACAAAGGTGAAAAACTCCTTACAGTTGTTTTATAATCAAGAATGAGATAAATTAACAGTTAATATAATTAAAAGCCTATAGGGCAATACTTTATCATCAGAGAATGCAAAGACATTTATACACCATTAATGGGTTTTTCATTCATCTATGGGTTAGGGATCTGCTTTCATCCATGAGGGGTTGAAAGGGAGAGCTGGGATTACTAGGACATGGGAGCTCAGAACTGGTGTTGGGAGTATTGGCAGAAACTAGAGATTGGACCACCCCTACCGTGGAACCCCTGATACAGATAGAAATAAACCGGAGAGAAGCCCTCTTATCTCTTCCTTCTCTAGTATCACCTATTAGCAGAACCTAAAAGGAAGCCAGCTGGCAAAGGAATCTGTGAAGTTTGGTTTGCACAGTCCCACTTAGATCACAGACAGAGTACAGAAGGGTGATTGTAGAGCTAAGAGGAAATAAATAACTGGCACAGTAATATTCTTTTGTGTGAATAAAACATCTTGGATTGGTAGGAGCCCCTTTGGGCTGGGCTAGCCTCTGGATCCTCTTGACTTGAATCCACTAAATTCTGATATCTTCCTTTCTTTCTGGCATAAAATACTCCAGGCTCATACATTTTATGCCATAAACCTCAAGTCAGGTATTTGTGCAAAAAGCCTAGGTTCCTTTTTTTTTTTTTAAAGATTTATTTATTTATTTGACAGACAGAGATCACAAGTAGGCAGAGAGGCAGGAAGAGAGAGAGGAGGAAGCAGGCTCCGTGCTGAGCAGAGAGCCCAATGTAGGGCTTGATCCCAGGACCAATCCCAGGACCCTGGGACCATGACTCGAGCCGGAGGCAGAGGCTTTAACCCACTGAGCCACCCAGGTGCCCCACCTAGGTTCCTTTTAACAGGGAATGGTATTTAGAGACCAAAATCTGGGCATCATCGGTGTTCATCTAAAACCCTCGTTAAAAAAAAAATTATTTATTTATTTGAGAGAGAGAGCATGAGTTGGGAGAGAGGGAGAGGAAGAAGCAGGATCCCTGCTGAGCAGGGGACCCTGGGATCATGACTTGAGCAGAAGGCAGATGCTTAACTGACTGAGCCACACAAGTGCTCCTAAAATCCTCATTTTAAGTAGCATTTGGCTCAATTTATATTGTATAAGATCTTAATTGTGACCTTACAACAGTTCAGGAATGTTGAGTAGGAGGGCTATCCTTGTTTTTGCTTTCAGTCTCTTGTTGAGAGAAAAGATTCTGGGCTATTTAAGGTTTTTCCTCATAGTTGTGCTTGCTTTCACTGGTTTCATGCTTAGTCATCAAGCCTCAGGTTTTTCAAAATCTTAAAGCATATTCCAAGGTGACAGTATAATTTATAATTTACTATTCTGTATAAAGGTTCGCGAAGATTAGGGCTCCTGGGTGTCTTAGACAGTTAAGCATCTGATTCTCAGTTTCATGTCGGGTCATGATCTCATGGTCGTGGGATCAAGCCTGGGGTAAGGCTCTGTATTCAGTGCTGAGTCTGCTTCAGATTCTTTCTCCCTCTGCCTTTCTCCACTCCCACTCTCCCTCTCCCAAGTGAATACATACGTACATATGTACATATCTTTAAAAAAAAAAGTACATGAAGATTAACCCTAAAATCAATCCATCAGTCAAAAAAATAAGTGTGTTAGGGGCGCGTGGGTGGCTCAGTGGTTAAGCCTCTGCCTTCGGCTCAGGTCATGATCTCGGGGTTTTGGGATCGAGTCCCGCATCGGGCTCTCTGCTAGGCAAGGAACCTGCTTCCTCCTCTCTCTCTGCCTGCCTCTTTGTCTACTTGTGATCTCTCTGTCAAATAAATAAAATCTTAAAAAAAAAATAAGTGTGGTGTATATGTGTTATCAGGAGCTCACTATTGTGGGATATGGACATAAGTTGAGGAAATAAAACGTTAAGCAAATCTGTGGCATTCCCAGAATCTGAATTGTGAGGAGCTGTGGATTTTCTATATAATTAAATAGTGGAAAAACAGGTTCATATAATGGAAACCTCATTGCAAATCTGAATGTGCAGAGGTATGCAGAATCACCCAGGGAAATCCTTGCTTAAGTTCATCAGAACCTTTGGATCACCATCAGTCATGTCAAAACCCAGTTATTATTATCCCAAGTTCTGCTCCTCTGTAGAGTCTGTTCTCTTGGATGCATCTGTGGATTATACTCTCATAGTCAAAAGAACATAATTATCTGATTGCTTCCCTGCATGTAAAAGTTCTATGCTTCATAATTTCAAATACAAAAAACTCCACAAAATTGGTCAACCTGGAAAAATGCTTGGGTATGCTTATTTTTTTAAATTTTTAATTTTATTTATTTATTTTTAAATTTCATTTCTTTTCAGCGTAACAGAATTCATAGTTTTACACCACACCCAGTGCTCCATGCAATGCGTGCCCTCCATAATACCCACCACCTGGCTCCCCCAACCTCCCACCCCCCGCCTCTTCAAAACCCTCAGGTTGGGTATGCTTATGACAAAACCTTCTGAGAGCTCAAAATTTGAAAAAGCACTTCCCAAATCCTTGAGTAAAGCTAGTGTTTCAGGAAGCTACGTGATATTTAATTGCAGATTTAAGAAGCCCTTAAGGGGTGACTGGGTGGCTCAGTCGGTTGGGTGACAGGCTGTTGGTCTCAGGGTTCTGGGATTGAGCCCCACTTCTGGCTTTGCACTTGCTGGGGAGTCTGCTCAAGCATTCTCTCTCTCTCCCTCTGCCCCTTCCCCTGCGTGCGCTCTCTCTCTCTCTCTCTCGCTCTCAAATAAAGCTTAAAAAAAAAAAAAGGAACTCTCAAACCTCACTAAGGCCTCTATGTTGAGGCATATTAGAGGATGGGATTCTGAATACTGCTCCTGATGCTGTCCTGGTTCTAATGAGAAGAGGACATGCACAGGGAGCTGGGTGGAAAAGGGAGCTATCATAATTGTTACTAAAACTAATCAAGTCCCAAAGCATGGATAAAGTATTATAAAACCAGACTGGAGAACACAGCTTGGATTGGTGTCTTCTCTTACCTTCCCCAATATTAGGTCTTAAGCCAACATCCATGGGTAGCACCGTGTGTCAAAGCAGCTTCTGAATATTCTCACCCAGGTGCTCTGTGGATGGTCCCTGACTGCTTTAGCATCTCTAGGACTTCGTAGGAGGGGATCAGAGAGTACTGGGGGGCCTGATCTGCAAGGAAGCAGAAAGGAATCTGAGAGATCTATGGGTCATTGAGAAGAAGTGGGTGAAGCCCCTTTCCTTGTTTTTGAGGCAAACTGAGCCCTCCCCTGGAAGGCAAACTCTTAAGAGTCTCACCAATAAAATTTGTTACTCTCACCCTCAAGGGGAGGAGCAAGAAGATGGGGTTAGCGGTTGACACTATCTCACTGGGGTCCATCCCCAAGATGGTGGGCGTCTTGGTAGATGTTCTTTCTTCTTTGAAATCTTAGGACAGAGGAACAAGGAATCTTCTCCTTTGAGAAGCAGGGACCACAAAGTCCAATGCTGCCAGGGGCTGGGAAGGTGTTTTGAATAAATGAAGGGGGCCAGGTGGGAAATGAGAGATCCAAAGACACATTCACCCAAAGCCCAAGTGTCTGTTCAGGTCCGGTGGATGCTGGCATCTGAGAATATGGGTTCAGAGTTGCCAAGACCTTCTAACTTTTCAAGAGAAGCCGGGAATTAGTATTTTTTATGTAAAGTTTTTCAATTTGGAAATTTTGGCAGGTAATTCCACTTAAATACCATGCAGGCCAAACAGAACATCTCTAAGGCCCATGGGTTGCCAATCTGTGGCTGGTCAAGAGCATTATAAACTAAGACAATGAAACATCATTTTTTTTAAAAACCTCTGGTTAGGTGTGTGAAATGAGCCAGCCCCCCAAGAATAAGAATAAGAGAAAGGAAGGTCTTAAACATATTGAGTATTGGTATTTGTATTTCCTGGATTGTCTTCCATCTCTCTGCCCTACCTCTGACTCAAGACAGTCTTGGCCCCTCCCTCCCTTCCTTCGTAACTTCTTTTCTTTCGAGATTTTATTTACTTATTTGAGGGAGAGAAAGTACACAAGCAGGGGGAGTGGCAGGAAGAGGGACAGAGAGAAACAGGCTTCCCACTGAGCAGGGAGCCCGATGCGGGGCTCGATTGCAGGACCCTGATATCATGACCTGAGCCAAAGGCAAACGCTTAACCAACTGAGCCACCCAGGTGCCCCTCTTGGCCTCTTTCTGTTGCTTTGCTAGGTCCCTTGGCAGCTTCTTCATTTTTAGGTCATGCGGTCCCGGCACCACAGCATCAAGACACCGACACAGGCTGAAGTTCGCCGTCAGTCTGATTAGCGCATGGAGGAACTTGGAGCTGCTGTCCTTGACAGCTGAGATGTGGAGCCCCATTTTCAGACCAGAAAGGCTAAGCTTTCATCCTGTGTCAGTATCCATGTCATTCTGCATCCTGCAGGGACTGGAGCCAAGTGCGTGGGATAGCTTTGGACAGAGCCCATCTTCAATACGTCAGTGCCTCTTGCAGCTGGTGATGGCCTTGAAACGTCATGTGCAATTAGAGAGCTCCTCCTCAAGTCCCCCTGACAGTTTGCATGTGGCTCAGTGCTTTCTGGAGAGCAGACTTCAGAGAGTCATTCACCATTCAACAAACATTTATGAAGTTCCTGCTAATGGCTGGGGATCCTTAAAGACATTGCTCTTCAGCGTTAAATGAGATAAAGTTGGTCCCTGCCTTCACGGAGTTTGCATTGTAGTCATGGGAGACAGGTGAGCAGACACACAGGTATAAGAGGATTGGTGATGTTAGTGACTGAGGGCAGGGTCTCCTTTCATTGGTGTGGCTGAGGGGTCATCTCTAGAGGGATGACGTTCGAGCTGATAACTGAATCATATATATTTTTTAAGTGCTCAGGTATGTTTAGTTACTTATTTATTTTTACTAGATCCCTAGTCCAGAGTTAATGAAGAAGTAAGATTCCTAAAGATTTATTTATTTATTCTGGAGAGAGAGAGAAAGAGAGAGAGAGAGTGAGCAGGGAGAGGGGTAGAGGGAGAGAGAGAATGTCAAGCAGAATGATTCCCCTGATGAATGCAGAGCCAGAGGTGGGGCTCAGTCTCATGCCCCTGAGATAAGGACCGGAGCAAAAATCAGTCAGTGCTCAACCAACTGAGCCACCCATATGCCCCAAGAAATAAATTGTTTCGAATACAATGAGGTTCTAGAAATGGCACACAACAAAGTATTAACACCGGTTATCTCTTAGTGGTGGGATTTGCATATTCATTTAACTTAAGAAGAAGCATTTACTGAGTGCCTAATATGACTTTGATTATGTTACTGACTGCTGGAAATGCAGTTGTGAGCAAAACAGATTGGGTTAAAATGTGAAGAGTATCCTGAAGGAAAAAGTGTCCCGTGGTATAGAATAAAAAAGAGAAGCACCTAATTTATAATGGTGGGTCAGGGCAACTTGAACTGAGACTGAGAAATGAGAAGGTACAGTTGTGTGAAGAATATTGAGGGTGGGGACTGGGAGGAGTATCCCAGGTGATGGGAGAAGCATGTGCAAAGGCCCTGGGGCTGGAAAGAATTTGTTGTATTTGGAGAACTGCAAGCAAATTTGTTAGGATGGAGCAAAGGGGTCAAGAGATAAAACTGGAGAGATTTTGAGGATCCAGGTCAGGCAAACCCTGGAGTCATGAAGAACAGTTTGGATGTTATGGGACGAGCAATGATAAATTTTGGAGGGGTTGGGGTTTTCAGTTGGAGAGTGCTGTGACTCCATGTACATTTTTGTAAAGATGATTCATGGTTGTTGGTTGGAGAGTGGATTTCAATTTTTAGTTGAAGCAGAGAGGCCTGTTAGGAAGTTGTTGCATTTGTTCTGCTGAGAGATCATGGTAGCCCGGGCTAGGGAATCAGAATTGATCTTTATGGTCCTGTAAGTTGATCATTGCACAATTCCAGGGGGTACTGTTCCTTAGACAACAACATAAACAGTGCTTCCTGGAGTGGCCCCAAGTGTGGGACAGTAGTATCAGGAATGGATGAGGGAGAGGGAGAGAGAGAGTGAGAAAAAGAGAGGGGGAGGGAGAAAGGGAGAGATGGTTGGATTTGTGATGTGCTACTAGATTAGACTGGCAGGAGTAAAAGGAAGAGAGGACACTTGTGGATGGCTCCTCGGTTTCTGAGTTAGATCACTCCAGGGATGTTGGTGGCATTTTCTTAAATGGAGAAACACTGCATATGGAACAGTTTGCAGAAGAAAAAGCAAGAGATTTTTCTTAAATTTGCGAAGTGTGATATGTTGGGAGCCATCCAAGGGAAGATGTCAAGTAGACAGTTGGATATACAAGTCTGGAATTCAAAGTGGGAGTCTAGGCCAGATACAAAACTTGGAAGTCATCAGGATAAAGGTTGCATTTAAAGCCATTGAGTTGGAGAGAGAAGAGATGAGGTCCTGAGTCTGTGACTTGAAGAACTTGATAGGCGGGGCAAGAAGAGGAAGGGTTGATTAAGAAAGCAGAGGAGAAAGGGGCACCTGGGTAGCTTAGTCAGTGAAGCATCAGATTCTTGATTTCAGCTCAGGTCACGGTCTTGGGGTTGTGGGATTGAACCCTGAGTCGGGTTCTACGCTCAGCCTGGAGTCTGCTTGGGATTCTGTCTCTCCCTCTGCTTCTGCCTCCCTCCCCCAACAAATAAAATCTTAAAAGAAAGAAAGTGGAGGAGGAGACACTGTGAAAACTGGGAGCAAATTAGAAGAGCACGGCATCAGAGAAGGACCTTGGATGGGTTTCGTCCTAAGGAGTTGTTTTTAATTTAAATAATAAATACGAACGCATGTATTTTTGTCTCTTCTCTGGGGATGCCGTTATTTTTCTGTGCGTGGTGGGGATTGAGCTGATTTTGCCCCGCAAGGTGACCAGTTGCCCCTGCGAGCGGTGGTTGGGTATTAGTGAGATATGATTCAGGGATGTGTGGGACCTGACATTCTCATGTCGCCCCCGCGATGTCCAATCAGGACAGCTGAAATGTGCTTGTTGGGAGGCAGTGGTCTCACAGGGGCAGTTTTGGCCTCTCCCACGGCCCCTTTCCCCCCGGAGATATTTGACCATGTCTGGAAACATTGCCCTTTGTCACATCTGGATTATAGTGGTGTGTGTGAGGGGGTTGCTGCTGGCACTTGGTGGGTGGAAGGAAGCACGGGACGCTGCTAGACCTGCCGTGGGGCACAGGCCAACCCTCGAGACAAACAGCCCCGAAAACCAGTAGGGCTGAGGTTGAGGAATCCTGTTGTAGCGAGTGCAGAGTTAAGTCACTTGCTGAAATTTTGTTGTTCCTTCCTGAAGGTCTCCTTGGGGGAAGAGAGAAACCTGCTGAAGCTAAGGGTCAGCTGTCCTTATTTCCCAGGAGCGTCTATGCCCAGACACGAGGAGTTGATTGAAGTGATTTTTTTGGCGGATGCTTCACATGTTGTCATCTCAGGCTGTCACAGGGGTAATTTGTAGAAAAATATCTGTGGCTCAGAAATGCAGGGGTGGTGGTGGTGGTGGTAGTGTTGGTGGTGAGTGTGTGTGTGTGTGTGTGTGTGTGTCTTTCCTTGTGGAGAGCGACAGAGATGGAATCTTTGATTTGGGAGAGAATTAGAAAGACAGAAGCACCAATGCTGCTTTTTGTTTCAGTTATTCAGGATTCCTAAAACCTACCTTTTTTTCCCCTCTCAGAAATGGCATTTATCTTCTATTCTTTTGGGAATCAATTGAATTCTTTCTTATGTTAAAAAAAAAAAAAAAAAAAAAAGAGGCTGGGTGCCTGAAGGAAAAGAAAATGACCAGACTAATCTTGGTCTCACAGATGGATTCAAAGGCAATGTGGCATTTCTATATCGCCCAAGATTTTCTCGTAATGGAAAGTGTGTCTGTGGGCGGAAGGCAAAAGGCGATGGGAAAGAGAATTACAGAGAACTCAGAATTTTCGATTGTTAAGGAACTTTACAGATCATTTCATCGGACCTGTTTACAACCAGGTACCTTAAGCTTTTAAGAGAATCATGACTAGTCTCATTCGCTTCTTCCCCAACTTTGACAGAGTTCCAAAGATGGCCTGAAAATCTTGAACAGTGATACGAAACTGGCCTGAACTTTCCATGTCTGGAGGAGATCAGCTAATAGGTCCTGACTGTGGAGGGAGGAGGGGGAACAGAGTGTAAATTTAAAAAGGCGTTGGTACAGAGATGAGAGATCATGTTAGCACTCAGAGTCATGCAGGAATTGAGGAATATGGGCACACTGGGGATTTCTGTTCATCACTGCAAACTTAATGCTTTGACAGCGCCCGCACGCAGTAGGCTCTTGATAAATTCTCTGTTGAATGCAGGACTCAAGGAAGTTGGTGCAAAGGGGAATTTGATTTGGGGGGAGGTGGGGAAGGATAGCACACTCACTGGGGAAGAAATTACCTTTTCCATTCTTTGCCTAGTAAGATAATTCAGAGAAATAGATGGTTAAGAGGGATAGTAATAGTAAATATTTGTAGATATTATAGATAATAGATACTATTAATAAATGAAAATATTCAATGTTAGACATTACATATAAGACATTACTATTCGTCTATATTGATATTAATATTAAAATAGAAAATTTTCATGAGTAGAGGATATTTGTGTTTAGTTTCATGGAAGAGAATACTTAAAAAAAAAAACAGTGGCTTCCACAAGGAAAAAGTGTATTTTCCTCACGTGGTGGAAAGTTCGGAGATATTGAGGAGGTCCGGAGCTGGAGTGGTGACCCAGAGATGCCCCTGGGGACCTGGGCTCCTTCCGTCTTTGTTCTTCACCAACCACTCTTCGCATATATCCTTGTCCAGATGGACACAAGATGGCCGTTCTATGTCCATGTGTCGCGTCCTCCTTGCATCAGGGAAGGACAAGAGTTGTTGAGTTGATTCCACTTTGACTTATCAGGAAAAAAGTGGTTTGTCCAGAAGCCCCACCCAGTAGACTTCTAGTTAGATCTCATTGGCCAAAACCAGGTCACATGCTCATTCCTAACTGCAGGGGAATCTGGGAAGAATGTTTGTATTCCATCCTGGACAAAACAGGAGTTTTGTTAGTGAAGAAGTTCTTTTAGTACAGAAGAGCTTGACGCACAGCCCTAATCCCACAACTGAAAGGAGCAAGGCTCACATCAGGGAAGGGACATGCCGGGTCCATGCCAATGAGTTCGAGTCAGCACGGGAGCCTCATTCCAGGCCATGACTTGGCTTCACATCCGCATACAGAGCAGCATGGAGCTTCGGTAAACCGAGATCTGTTTGTCACCACCTGGGAACTGGGTTTTGGTCTCTGCGAAAGGTTACATGCTGGGGGCCAGTGAAGTCCTTAGGAGTCTGGGAGATATCCCTGCCAAGCGAGACAAAAATCAATACAGTAGCGGCAGTGCTGCCTTTTGTCATCATGAACCCAGTACCTACAGCAGACATCGCATTCAGCCCAAGGAGAGTAAAGCTGGGCATCACGCAGAGCCCAGTGGAGCAATTCCAGACATGACTTCTTCTAAGTTCTAGAATGCGGTCGACCAAGTGAGGGCACTGGTTTGCACACCCCAATCTCTCAGTACACGGTAACTGTGGTTGTTCTCATTTGATGGGTAATATTGGCCAACAGAGAGGTCTGATGCATTGTAGGATGGAATGACATTAAAGTAAGTAAGAAAGATGTAAAAGCTATGTGGTTAGGTTGGCTAACACATAATTGTAATTTTGCATGCATGTGGGGGAAAATGGAAGAAAGGAGCTAAGGATTTAGGTTTCTTTTTCTAAATGGGAAGGGGAACCACTGGGGTGAGGCCGGGAGGATGTCCAGCAGGGGCGTGACGTGATCAGATAGATGTTTTGGAAAGATCTCCCTGTCTACTGAGAATGGAGGGTAGGAGTGAGTGTGAATGTGGGCTGTGTCAAGAGCGCAGGTGAGATATGATGGTGGCTTGGAGCACAGTGCTTGCGGTGGAAGCAGGGAAGGGTGGTCAGAGTTAGGATATATGTTTTGAAGGTAGAACACAAAGGACTAACTGACGTATTTCATGCGGGACTGGAGAGAAAGAGAGGAGGCAAACATTACTTTTGAGCGACTGGCATGCTGGGGTTGCCATTTACCAATAGGGGGCGGCTGCAGGAGGAGCAGGTTTGGGGGTAAGTGATGAAATCGATCATTTTGGGCCATGTTACATTTCAGATGCCTCTTAGACACCCAAGTAGAGACTTAACTAGGTAATTGGAAATTTGAGTCTTAAGTTCAGAACTGAAGTTAGAGTAGGAGAATTACATTTTAAAGTCCTTATTATATTGATGGGATTTAAAGCCACAGGTGCTGGATGAGGTACTTGAGAGATTAAATGTAAACAGAGGTGAGAAAAGAGTCAAAAACTGTATCCTGAGATGGTGAGAAGGAGCATCACTGAGGAAGGGGGAGACCAGGTATGGTATCTTGGGTCAGAGTGGAGGAAAAGCCCCCGAAGAGAGGATGCTCTACTGTGTTGAAAGATCCCGAAAGTTTGAGTGCAGTGAGAGTGGAGGTGATCATTGTGTTGGCACCTTGGAGTCACTGGGGACGGTCACAAGAGCAGTTTTTGTTGGTGTGCAGGGTGTGCTGGCCTGATTGAAGGGTAGAGCTCCAGTGACTTCTCCAAGGTTCTCTGGGAAGATTCATGGTAAGATTTGTTTTCTGTGTAGAGGAGTTTGAACTTCTTCATGAGGCAGTAGTGTTTTAGCAAGAAGAGTGACACAGCCATATTTGCATTGTATTAATGTCACCTCCACTGTGATATGGTCAAAGTGAGGTCATTTGAGGGATGATGGTGGCCAGAGCCAGGCTAGTGGCAGCAGAGAAGAGAGAGTAACTTGATATAAGAGAGATTAAGAAGATGGAACCCATAGAACTTGAGGATGGGTTGGAGGTGAAAAACAAGGAGGTGGGTTCAAATCCAAGCTCTGCCACTTGGTAGCTCTGTGAACTTGAGCCTGTCTCTTAGTATCTCTGTGCCTCAGTTTACTCATCTGTAAAATGAAGCTAATAACAATTTCTACTGCCTAAGGCTGTTCTTGGATTACATAAGATTAATACAGGTGAAAAGAAGATGTGGTATATTTATGCAGTGGAATACTATGCAGCCATCAAAAGAAATGAAATCTTGCCATTTGCGACGACGTGGGTGGAACTAGAGGGTATTATGCTTAGCGAAATAAGTCAGTCGGAGAAAGACAACTATCATATGATCTGCCTGATATGAGAAAGTGCAGATGCAATGTGGGGGGTTTTGGGGGTAGGAAGGGAGGGAGACAAACCATAAGAGATTCTTAATCTCACAAAACAAACTGAGGGTGGCCAGGGGGAGGGGGTAGGGAGAGGGTGGTGGGGTTGTGGACATTGGGGAGGGTATGTGCTATGGTGAGTGCTGTGAAGTGTGTAAACCTGGCAATTCACAGACCTGTACCCCTGGGGCTAATAATACATTGTATGTTTATAAAAAAATTTTTTTTTAATTTTTTTATTTATCTATTTGACAGAGAGAGAGCACAAGTAGGCAGAGAGGCAGGCAGAGAGAGAGGAGGAAGCAGGCTCCCTGCCAAGCAGAGAGCCCGATGCGGGGCTCGATCCCAGGACCCCGAGATCATGACCTGAGCTGAAGGCAGAGGCTTTAACCCACTGAGCCACCCAGGCGCCCCTAAAAAAATTTTTTTTTTATTAAAAAAAAAAAAGATTAATGCAGGTAAAATGTTCGGCACAGGGTCTGGTATGTGGCGGCTATTGAGAACCATAAGCAGAACCTTTGAACTTTTTAGATGTGCTTAAGCCCTTGCTAAGCATTCTCTCTCCTTGGGGATTGCTACTTACTTTTTCAGCAGAAAGAGCTGACGTATCCCCTGTGCAGAAAGACACTATTAACCATTTCTAAGAATCCGCAGCTCAGGCATCTCTCATTTTTGCTAGGAAGGTGACATGATTCAAATTTAATACTAGGTGTCATAGAAGCTATACGTTATGATTTTATGTCATTAGTGAGACTCAGATATCAAGAATCGCTTGGCTAAAAGGATTCACTCAGAAAGAGGTGGATATGATTGGCCGTCCCTGTGATTGACATCCAGTGACAGGAGGGTTTATTGGGACAAAAATTTTACAAGCAGGGTGCTTTGCATATACCATGCCTTTAATTTGCCCACACAGATCGGGCACTTAGGTACACAATTACCCAATTAGTGGGTGTCATTTCCTAACTGCGGGGGCAAACATGATAATTGAGCCCTCAAATGGCTATGTGTTCACAATTTGCTTCCTTTTAGGAAAGGTGGCACTTTTGAGTTTCATGGTGAAGTTAAAAGCGTCTGATAGCTCAGGATTCTTTCCAGACTGGATGATAGTGTTCTTCCGGCGCAAGCTGAGCATCGTGGTTAAGAAACTCAGGGAGCAATTAGATCGAGACTTTTCACATGGGGATTGCTGATGTGTTACCACGTTGGAATTCCTTGTTCTGGGATGCACCACCGGACCACCACTGGAATTTTGTTAGTAGATGCTGAAGTCTCTTCCTACTTGGGGGATCGCCTTTGTCCTGGTGGGGCAGTAACATCTTCCCCCTGGGTTGTCCTTCTCCACTGAGTGGGATGCTCTTGCCTCAAAAGTGGGGATCTTCTCTTTATCCATCTTGCATCCCCTTGTGTACCACGGCACTATTTCTTAGTTTCAGATGGACCCAGGGAGGTTTCTGTCTCTGCCGGCATAAAAGAAGCTCCTTGGTGGGACGTAATATTAAACTTGGAAGTTTGAATCTGGCACCAGGTCCTAGTTTGGTGCGGAAGCCACTGGAGCTTTCTTTGGAGTTGCTCGATGGAAGAACCAGTCTTCCTTTCATCTTCCCTCCCAATCTTCCTCCTTCCCTCTCCCCTTTCTTTCTTTCCTTCCTTTTTGTTTATTAAAAGAAACCCAATAAAGTTGCACATAAGACTTAATAGATACCACACAAAGGAAGATACCACACAAATGGCCATTAAGCACAGGAAAATTCTGAGTATCATTAACCAACAGGTAAATGCAAGTAAAAATCACAATGAGATACCACTGTACCCTCTAGAATGATCAGCATCCTCATATGTTGGTGAGAATCTGGGGCAGCTGGAATTCTTCTAGATTGCTTGTGTGGGTGTCCTAAGGTACACCCATTTTAGAAGACAGTTTGGCAATGTCTTCAATAGTTAAACGTACCCCTAGCCTATGACCTGGCAATTCCAGTTCAAGGTTTTACTTGAGAGGAATGAAAACATATGTCCAAAAAAAAGGGTACATACAAGAATGTTCATAGAAGAGGATGGAGTTGAAAGTTCATGAGTACAAGGGAGTTTTGTGGGAGTGATAGCAATATTCTGTATCTTGCTAGAGATGTAGGTTTCATGGGTGCATGTGTTTGTTAAAACTGATTAAAATGTTGAGATCTTTGCTTATCCTGCATGCAGATTATACCTCAATAAAAACAAATACACACCAAAGGGAGTTTTATGGAGCCTATAAAAATAATATGTATGAATTATTTAAAAGCAAAGGCTTTTTTTTAAAGGTTTTACTTGACAGAGAGAGAGATTACAAGTAGGCAGAGAGACAGGCAGACGGGGGGGGGGGAGCAGGCTCCCCACTGAGCAGAGAGCCCGATGCGGGGCTCGATCCCAGGACCCTGAGATCATGACCTGAGCTGAAGGCAGAGGCTTAACCCACTGAGACACCCAGGCGCCCAAAAAGCAGAGGCTTTTGAGAGATGAGGTTAAAACGTATTTCTATGAATACTCATACACAGGGAGGTCTTGACTCAGATTTGGGCTCAGATTTCAGTTCTGCTTGTAAGCAGTATGTCCTTAGGTATTTTATTTTCCTACTCAGAGTCTCAGTTCCTGTGTATCTAAAATGAGGGTAGTAATACCTACCTTACAGGGTTTGAAGGAGGGATTAAATGAGAAAATGCAAAGTGCCTTATATATATATAGGAAACATTCGACCATTTTTAATATGATTTATCTATTAGTATTTATTGAGTGCTAACTATAGATGGGGGATAAAATGATGAGACATTATGCCTTCATTTGGAGTCTTATTGGGAAGGCAGAAATTAATCAAATAATCATACACATAAAAATAAATTTTTTAAAGATTTTATTTATTTATTTGACAGAGAAAGAGATCACAAGTAGGCAGAGAGGCAGGCAGACAGAGTGGGGGGAAGCAGGCTCCCCGCTGAGCAGAGAGCTTGATGCGGGGCTCGATCCCAGGACCCTGAGATCATGACCTGAGCCGAAGGCAGAGGCTTTAACCCACTGAGCCACCCAGGTGCCCCAAAAATAAAATTATTTTTTGTGTTAAGTGCTAAGAAAACCTAGTACTATGAAAGGTTATCATGATGGGACCTGAGTTTTTCTGAGCCATCAGGGAAGGGTCCCCAGAGGGTGTGAAGTTGAACTGAGATCCAGAGGATAATTAGGATAATTATATGGGTGAAGGGTCATGCGGTTAAGCTGACCAGGCACTGATAAAGATGGCAGTGAAGAGGACATGGTTAGCTCTGCGTGAAATATATTAGACATGATGGAGCCGCATCCTGGGGACAGGAGGGGACAGAAGAGGAGGATGATTTGAAAAGTGGGAAAAGCATACAGGTTTGCCCTGAATTACCATGGCCAAGCCAGGATCCTCCTCATGTCTTCAAGCGTTGTCCTCTTTTTTACCAGAGTGTTTTTGCTTTTTGTACTATTCAAGATAATATTAACTGTGGGAACTGATGTTTCCTGGAATCCTAGTGGCTTCACCCACTAAAAATTGATTTCTTGCTCATGGAAAGACCTTTGTAAATGGACAGCATCCCATGAAGTCACTCCGTGACCCCAGGCTCCTTTCATGTTATAGCTCTGCCCTCTTCTTGGACCTCATAGTCCTCTCTGATCTGTTGCTGATGGGGATAATGTGAGTAGAGAAGGCACACCTGCTGCTTTTATTTTATTTATTTTACTTTATTTCTTTTTAAATTAAATTAAATTTTATATTTTTCCAAGATTCATTGTTTATGCACCACACCCAGTGCTCCATACAATCCATGCCCTCCATAATACCCACCACCAGGCTCACCCATCCCCTCCCCCTCCTCCCCTTCAAAACTCTTAGTTTGTTTCTCAGAGTCCACAGCCTCTCATGATTCATCTCCCCCTCCGATTTCCCCCAATTCACTTTTCCTTTCCTTCTCCCAATGTCCTCCATGTTATTCCTTATGCTCCACGAGTAAGTGAAACCATATGGTAATTGACTCTCTCTGCTTGACTTATTTCACTCAGCATAATCTCTTCCATCCCGTCCATGTTGATACAAAAGTTGGGTATTCATCCTTCCTGATGTCTGAGTAATATATTCCATTGTATATATGGACACATCTTCTTTATCCATTCATCTGTTGAAGGGCATCTTGGCTCTTTCCACAGTTTGGCGATTGTAGCCATTGCTGCTATGAACATTGGGGTACACATGGCCCTTCTTTTCACTACATATAATACATACTGATAAGTATTTTATCAGTAAATACCCAGTAGTGCAATTGCTGGGTCATAGCACACTTGCTTCTCATTCACTTTATACCGGATGAGGTACACATCGCTTCTACTCACACTCAATTGGTGAGAACAAGGCACATGACTGGGCCTGGATGCAAGGCATGGTGGGATATGTAGTCCTTGGATGGGCAGCTACTTCCCAGCAATAATTTTGCACTCTGCAAGGGAAGAACCCATCTTTGGTGGCAGCTAGCCATTTCTGTCACAACTCACAACTTTTAGTGAACAGCACCCTCTCTGCCCCATTTCCCATCCAATTGGAGTTCATTTCAGTATGCTGTATCAGAGGCTTGCATGCCCAGAAGTTTTGCCAATTGAAACAGAAGTGCTGGGTTCTCCAGCCAGACAGGCTCACCACGGGAACTCTGAGGTTCATAAATCACCATGCAGATGCCATTCATCATCTGAAAAATGAGGAGGAAGGGCTGCCGGAGCCCAGCTCCTAAAATAGATGTTCTTTCCGTGGAGAAGAGCAATGGAAGCAAGGCCACAAAAAATCGAAAACCCAGGAAACTGGTCATCCTATCTTAAATAAAAAAGCAATTCACTTTGTACCTCTTAGTACACCTACCCGCTAGGGGAAAATAAAAGTCATTTTTTTCCACCTGTTTTTAATTTTTTATAAACATATAAAGTATTTTTATCCCCAGGGGTACATGTCTGTGAATCGCCATGTTTACACACTTCACAGCACTAACCATAGCACATACCCTCCCCAGTGTCCATTACCCCACCCCCCTTTCCCGACCCCCCCGACCCCAGCAACCTTTCCACCTGTTTAATTATATTCCATTTTAAGTTGGGGTGGTAGCTGTTTTTCCTTTTGTATTTGCAAACCCAGAAAGTATGGGCATTAATTTTTTTTTAAAGATTTTATTTATTTATTTGTCAGAGAGAGAGAGAGCGAGCACAGGCAGACACAGAGGGAGAAGCAAACTCCCTGCCGAGCAAGGAGCCCGATGTGGGACTCGATCCCAGGATGCTGGGATCATGACCTGAGCCGTAGGCAGCCGCTTAACCAACTGAGCCACCCAGGTGTCCCTACACTCTTTGTTCTAGGCCTGTTCCACTCTATGTCCAGGATGCAGCATATCTCCTTTTGCCTCTAGGAATTGTACTTTTATATTCCCTCTGCCTGAAACACTATTAGGAGCTTAGAACTGAGTTAATCACATTCCCTAGCTCATGTCATATCATCATACTTGGTCAATGGATGGACCTTGTCTTATCTTATTATTCATTTATTTCTTTCCTTATAGACCTACTTCCCAATATCACGTCCTTCTCTCACATGTTTGATATATGTTTGCAAATATTGTAAAATATACAGAGTTATTTTGATGGGGATTTTTTTTGAAGATTTTATTTATTTATTTGTCAGAGAGAGAGGGAGAAGAGAGAGTGAGCACAGGCAGGCAGAGTGGCAGGCAGAGGCAGAGGGAGAAGCAGGCTCCCTGCCGAGCAAGGAGCCCGATGTGGGACTCGATCCCAGGACGCTGGGATCATGACCTGAGCCGAAGGCAGCCGCTCAACCAACTGAGCCACCCAGGCGTCCCTGGGCATTAATCTTTGCCGGCGTGTGACAAATGCAATGATACCACCTTAACCACCGCAGGTATGATACGCTTCGTGGTACACGCGGCTCCGCCAGCCTTATCATTAAATCCCGCTGGGGATAAATAAGCCTCATTTCAGCTGGAGACATTTGTTCTTGTTAGGGTGCCCCCAGCATTGCATGAAATATTAAATGACAAGGGTTAATTCTGTTCTCAGCGAAGAGCTCCTGTCCATTTTCCCATGAGGGAATTTGCACAATAGGTCACTGCGTCAGGCTTGAAGTAATAGCCTTCGCTGGCCTTCCCAGGAAGGTTTTGTACCACGGCTGGGTTGATGATTCTGAATTTTGCAATAGGAAAACAGAGCTGATTCCCTCTGCCCTCTGGGAAGGAATGGGAAGCAGGGTTGCTCCCAGGCTGGGCCGCCGTGGCTTCGAGAATTTGTCTCCAGTGATCGGTGCTTCATCATTTTCTGCTGGCTCCCTTGTGACTAATGGGGATGTCTGAGGTCTCCATCCCCTGGACCCGGGTCTCTCATGCTTGCTTCTTCCTGCTTCTTATTTAGAGACTGTGTAAAATGAAAGGGTTGTTGCTTGAAATTACACTGATGCTTTATTAATATGTTAAATGATCATACTCAAACTATATTCACTTATTACAGTGCATTATGAAATGCATTAGTAATGAATGGAAGCACTTTACTTAAAGATCTGCCTATAAATCAGTTGAACATGGGAAAAAAGAGTCATTGTTTATTTATGAGGCCTGGGAAGGAAATTATAGAGTGCAATCCTTACGTATCCTCCTATTCTAAAAACATTATGAAACATTGATTATATGTTTGCCATTAAGTTTATGCTCCTGTTGCCTTTATGCTCTAGATATATTACTAATCTTTCTTAAGAATCAAACCTCTGAAATCTGTTGTCGATATGAGTGGAAAGCTTCAGAGCTAGGCGGTAGAGTTTGCTTGGGCAGAAATTAGGCGTGCTTTGTCTGGCCACGCTGAAGGTTTACGGAAAGAGTCTTTCAAACGTGCTACCATGGTGGTGTGTTTAACCACTGCCCAGGAGCCACTAAGGGTCTGTTTCCCAGTAAATGCAAATTAATAGATATTTAGTGGGTGTCTAGTGATGGCATCAAGATGCTATTAGAACATATAAAATAAAAGATACTACAGCCAGGCATTCTGGGACATTCTTCCCTACCCCATAACAGTCCCTCTTCAAAAGATTTCAGGTGTGAAATGCTCACATAAAATTATAGCAAACAGGAAACAAGCTACCATTTCATTGTTTGATGAAGATCCTACTGAAAGCTATTATTTTAAAATTTGTTGATAAAGGGGGTTGAAATATGTGGTCTTGGACAAGAATCGTTTGGGATCTCTGTTAACTTCTAAACCCCTAAATGTTAGTACAGCAACGAGACGAAGTGATGAGCGTGTTCTAGGATGTGTACAGAGATAAAAGGACTCAAGGTGACCTGACTTGCTTCTCCGTAGGCTCTGGTTGGTTGGATGGACCAAGTGCAGGAAGAATGAGTTAGTCTACTGGTAACCAGGGCCCAGTCATTGCACTAGAACCTTTACTACTCTAGGGTTTGTAGTCCCTTCTCTGGAGGATGAGGAAGAAAGGATCAGACAAGAGCTGATCTGAACCCTCTCTTGTTCCTTACCTAGTCTGCTGACTTTGGAACTAAGACAGTGGACCTACAAAGGTAAATAATAGTCAGTCACCATTTGTTAAATGCTCACAGTCTTGCAGAAGAGGTGAGCTTGTTAACAGTTAAGTTACAACACTTTACAGCAAAATACTAAGAAGAAAAAGAGTAAGAACACCCATAACCTGTGGAGTGTTGATGGTGCATTGGTACTAAGCTAAGTACTTTGTGAGTGTATACTAGTCGTGGAAAGGACTCTGACAAGGGAATGATTGGCTTTGGCAGGACAGGACCTCTGGAGGAGGTGGCTTTTATGCTGTAGTGAAAGAAGAAATGGGAGCTCTAGACAAGCGAAACGGTGTGTGTATGTGTGGAATGACACAGATCTGGAACATCCCCTGTACAGGAGAGATCTGTAAGT
Organism: Mellivora capensis; assembly: GCA_004024625.1. NCBI lineage: Eukaryota > Metazoa > Chordata > Mammalia > Carnivora > Mustelidae > Mellivora > Mellivora capensis. Next base: position 26,632 of record PISX010023137.1, read on the forward strand.
GTCTTGGGATCTCCAAACGTACTGGGAGGACAGAGCCGGTGCGAGGTGAATTTGAAAACAGGAGACGAATGCACAGTGAAATTGTACTTTCTATGCAGGGACAAGAAACGTGGATTTTATCCTGCAGCTGGTAGTCAGTTAAGGGCTATATAAATAAAGGAGAGAAAGGACCGAGCGGTGTCTTTGTAGAGATCACTCTGGCTCCCGTCGGGAAGATGGCTAGAGGAAGTGAGGCAAGAGTTAGGAGCCAGATGAGTCAACGGAGGGTCTGGATGACGTAGACGTGATCATTGAGGGTGGAGGATACTTTGAAAAATATAGGAGAAGTAGAATTGATGACAGGGGGGCTAATAGGATGTGAGGACAGAGGGAGAACAAGGAGTCGCAATGACTTCATGTTTTATTAGGCAGTGGCCTAAGCCCTAAAGGTTGGAGTCAGAAGCAGTAGGCTGTAAGTTGGCTGCTGGTTTCTACCAGAGTTCTTTGGTTGGAATCAAAATGAATTATTCTTCTGAATTTTTTCATTTTTCTTTGATAAAATACACATCACATAAAATGTATTATCTTCACCGTTTTAAGTGTATAGTTAAGTGGACATTTTAAGTGTACTGAGTGGTATTAAGTACATTCATAGAGTTGTACACCTGTCGGCATGACCCAACTCTAGAATTCTTTTCCTCCTGTTCAGACTGAAACTCTGCCCCCATTACACACGAACTCCCCATTCAGCCAGCCCCGAGTCCCTGGCAGCCGGAGGTCTGCTTCCTGTCTCTATGAGTTTGATGACTGTAAGTACCTCGTCTAAGTGGAATTGTACAGTATTTAGTATTTGTCTTTTTGTGACCGGCTCCTTTCACTGAGCGTAATGTCCTCAAGGTTCACCCACATTGTAGCAGGTGTTAGAATTTCCTTCCCCTTTAAGACTGAATGATACCCCAGTGCACGTACAGACCATGTTTTGCTTACTCATTCATTTGTTGCTGGACACTTGGCGTTGTTTCCATTTCCTGGCTCTTGTGAGTAATGCTGCTCTGAACATGGTTATACAAATATCTTTCAAGATCCTGCTTTCAGTTCTTTGGACATATATACAGAATTGAAATTACTGGGTCATACGGCAAGTCCATCTTTAATTTCCAGGGAACGGCCATGGTGTTTTCCACAGTATCACCAACCGCGTGCAACAGTGCCCAGTGAGAATTGCAGGTTTACAAGGATCAAAGTCACTTTCTCAGTTCCAGTCCTGGTCTAGCTGTTTACTAGCTGAGTAACTGTGAGCAAATCAGATCACCCGAACTCTCTTGTGTCCAGAATGTGGATTAAAAGTACCCACTGCTGAATTGTTCTGACAATTAGAGAAACATCTGGGCCTGTAGCAAAAGTTCAATTAGTAGTCATTTTGATTCTTCTTAAGTTAAACAAATAACATTCCTCATGGTGGGCCTTCAGAAAGGGAGGTGGTGAAGATGACTGTGGTTTTAAGAGCTGACCACCTGCTCTGAGATTTTATATTCTGCCGTGGTCCCTAACTCGGCGGGCGCACTGGTGTCTTCGTTACTTTGGGTAGCTCTAACAAAAATACCATACACTGGGTGGCTTAACCACCACAGTTATTTCTCACAGTTAGGAGGCTGGAAGTCCAAGATCAAGGTGCCAGCAGATCCGTCGTCTGGTGAAGGTCCACTTCCTGACTCCTAGACAACCGTCTCCCTGTGTCCTAGAAGGCAGAGGGGGCTCTAGGCTCTTCATCCCCTCATAAGGCTGCAGATCCCATCACGGGGCCTCCATCCCCGTGACCTCATCTCAACCTCATTCCTTCCCAAGGGGCTCCCCTCCAGATACCATCACCTTGGGGGTTAGGCTCCAACACACGAAATGCGGGGGCCATAAGCATTCTGACCATAGCAGATGCCTTCTTCGCCCCGTGCTTTGTCTTCCCTTTCACTGAACCATCAGCCATGAACAAGTGTACATCCTGATCTTGCATGCAAGAAACACATTTGACAGTGTGAACACATTTTTACTTCCCCTCTTAGGCAGAAGCTTTCATACTGGATAGTTGTTAGTCAGTTGCAGGATGGAGCGATTAGGTGGCGACCACAGAGGCCATGATAAGAGCAGAATCACTGTAGCTCAGGTGGCCAGAAGCACTTGGAAAAAGAGAAAAATCAGCATTGTGTTAACCTGTGTTCTCCGAGTGATTATCCTCGTGAAACACTTGCGGGGTGCGTAATGAAATGAGTGTCACAGATACTGTCAAATTTCCCGGGAAGAGGAGAGGGACAATCTTCCTGGCACAGAGATTTTCATTTATTTCCATGTAAGGGGAGATGATATAGGTTCACTTTGTGGGTTTTTTTGTTTTGTTTTCTTGGTTTTTTCCCCCCACCTCATATAGGGCAGTGCTCAGAATACAAATCAGGAAATCTGAACAATTCCTATTCTTTATATAATTCCATGGGAAGATATTACAGTGATCTGCCATAAGTACTCTGAAAATTGAGTGATGAACCACAAAGATGTTATAAGCATGGTCCTCCTTTGGATGTCCAATGGATACTGACAAGCTCAGCTTTTGAAATTGGTACAATAAGTCTGTGAGATGGCTCCTTTTAGTTGTGTTCTCTGGCAATAACACTTTTTATAATACTAACTCACCCCAGGAATTAGGATTATCTTTTATTTTTAGTGGCGAATAGAAGGTCATGTTTTGGTCTCTAGTGGGCTTTCCGTCTATTTCTGTGTAATATAGAAATCCCTTTGATTCCTGCACTCCCCTGAGGGATTTCAATCTTTCCAAATTTATTTGGGCTTTGGAGGCTGGCAAATTGCGTTCATATCTTGGCTCCATAACTTACTGGCCCATGTTAACTTTGTCAATAAACTTATCTGCGCCCCAGTTTTCTTACCTATAAAATGGGTATAATATCTATCTCATAAAGATTACACAGGTTAATGTAATGCTTGGTATAGAGTACATAGCACATGGTACAGTGATTCGAAGCTGATGCTAGGCTCTTGGAACTGGGAGGTAGACATAGGATTTGGATGTAGTGGTTAAAGAAGATGCAGTCAATGAAGGGTATAGTGACACCCACCATTCCTCCTCATCTCAGTTTCCACCCTTGGTTCTGGGTGAGGGTACTGCAATAGTCTAAGCATTTTTCTCTGAGATGGGTGACGACTATATCAGATCATAGCTTTGACTACTACAAGGCTTGTGTCTTTGGGTGACTTCCCAGAATGGGAGAACCAAGGCATCAAGACCCAACTTGGATTTCGGACTGTGTGACAGGTAATATAGAGGAGCACTTTTGTGGGCCCATCCAAGACCCTGGCTTAGTAAAAAGCATTCCTCCCAGGCCCCTCCCATCAGGATCCATTCTTCTCACCTGCCTATGTCCCCCAAGGTCATTATTGAAGAACTAGGGTTTATTTTGTACAAGCTTAATCACTCCTTAGACCACTCACTGTGGGCTCAATGTCTAATTTTTTTGTTGGCTCAGTGGTTTTTTTCCTTGTTTAGGGACAAAGCTCATGAGCATCTGGAGCTAAAGCTGGATTGGCAGTGGGCAGTGTGGCATTGCTACTTTTCCTTTATTGACATAAGGCTTGTCATTAATAATAGAACTTGACTTTTGTTCTTCTATTTCCATCTTCCTTGGTATAATACTTACAAACATAACTTTAAGAAATGGCTTCTTTGTGAGATGTTCACACACAGCTAGAGGACTGTTCTGCAGAAGCTTGATTTGTCCTTTTATTTTTTTTTATTATTATTATTTTTATTTCTTTTCAGCGTAACAGAATTCATAGTTTTTGCACCACACCCAGTGCTCCATGCAATACATGCCCCCCATGATACCCACCACCTGGCTCCCCCAACCTCCCACCCCCCGCCCCTTCAAAACCCTCAGGTT
>PISX010023138.1:0-30344 GCA_004024625.1 Mellivora capensis
AACAAATCCCATAAGGCTATGGTTGCCAGAGAGAGCGATTCTTCTGATGGATCTGGGCAAAGTAAACTAAGAACCTTCTGGAAAGGAGTCACCATTCCAGATGCCATAGAGAGCATTCACGACTCATGGGAAGAGGTCAAAATACACACCTTCACAGGAGTTTTGGAGAAGTTGATTCCAGCCCTCATGGGTGACTTTGCGGGGCTCAAGGCTTCAGTGGAGCAAGTCACTGCAGAGGAGTCGCAAACAGCCAGACCAGAACTCGAGGTGGAGCCTGAGGATGGGACTGAACTGCTGTGGTCTCATGATCAAACTCAAACAGACGAGGAGTTGCTTCTTACGGACAAGCAAAGAAAGTGGGTTCTTGAGATGGAATCCACTCCTGGTTAAGTTAACAACAGAGGATTTAGGATATTACATGCACTCAGTTGATAAAGCAGTGGCAGGATTTGAGAAGGAAGACTCCAATTTTGAAAGAAGTCCTACTGCAGGTGAAACGCTATCAAACAGCACCACCTGCTACAGAGAAGTCCTTTGTGAAAGGAAGAGTCAATCAATGAAGCAAACTTCATTGTTGTATGAGTGTACCTGAGTTACGGGGTACAGACAATTGGGTAAGCAAGTTTATCCAGCTAACAAAATATGGCCTTCAAAATATACTAAGATCTGATTTAGAAATGGTATGTTATAGGCCACTGATAGAACCAGACTATTGCCTCAAAGGCCTAAATCATAAAATATTATAAATCGGGTTAGGTAGGTAACATGACCAGTTCAGAATTTTCCCCTAAACTTGAACTCACCAGGTTAAATGAAGAAATGACCAGTGTTAATATGCCTTTATAGAGAGACTAATTAGAATAATCTTATAAACCTTATAACCTTAAAATGCTCTTGCAATTGTATTATAAATTCAATTATTTAGTTTATAAAATAATAACAGGCTTCTTGGGGAGGAAGCAAGATGGCAGAGTACCAGACTGAAATAGCATTAGGTCGCAGGAGATCAGCTAGATAGTTATTAAACCGTTCTGAACACCTACAAACTCAACAGGAGATGAAAGAGAGGAAGGAAGGAAGAAGGACGTGCGGAGAAGTGAATCCGAAGCCCCGGGAAGATAAACCACGGGGGGGAGGGGCTGGCTCCGGCAAGCAGCAGAGCAACGGAGCACAAAATCAGGACTTTTAGGAATCTGCTCCACTGAGGGACGTCGCTCCAGAGGGTAAGCAGGGGTGAAACCCACGTGGGGACAGTGTGGTCTCGGGACCCACAGGGTCACAGAAAGACCGGGGGTCTCTGAGTGTGGCAGAGCTCGCAGGTATCAGAGCAGGGAAGCCGGTTACACAGATGGAGCCGAGTGGGGGGCTCTCAGCTCGGGCTTACCTTAATCTATGATCTGAGGCACATTCAGGCCACTGCTCTTCGAGGAGGGACCCCACAAGTGGCAGATCCGGGGAGACCCCCCCCCAGTCCTCCTCTGGGAGGAGTAGCGAAGGAGCACGCGGCAGGAATCTGCTGGGTTTGGAGACTCCCAACGGGGCTGTGCGCCAGAGACAGAAACGCTCGGTCGCAGGCTGGGTGAGCTCGGAGCGCGGCTGGAGACCAGGGAGACGGGAGTGATTGAGCACTTTTCTCCGAGGGCGCACTGAGGAGTGGGGCCCGAGCTCTCTGTTCCTCTGGCCAGACACTGAGCGGCCGCCATCTTCATCCCCGTCCTCCGGACTCTACGGAAAGCGCTCAGGGAACAAAAGCTCTGAACGCGAACCCGAGCGGATGGCTTAGCCTGGCCCCTGGCAAGGACGCGCAATTCCACCTCCAGCAAAGACAATTGAGAATCACTACAACAGGCCCCTCCCCCAGAAGATCAGCAAGAACATCCAGCCAAGACCAAGTTCACTGAGAACAGCAGGCCTCCAGAGGTAGGGGAAAGCAACGCATAGAATTCATGGTGTTTCCTCCATGATCCTTTAGTCTTGCAAAGTTAAATTTTTTTAATTCTATTTTTTCTTATTCTATTTTTTTTTTACTTTTCCTCTTTCCTCCTTTAACATTTTTAACTATTTTATCTTATCAATACTTCTTAAAAAAATCTTTTAAAATTTTCATTGTTATAGTCATATTTTATCCCTTCATTGTATTTAACCTTATTTTTGTATACATATAGTTTTTTTTCTTTAAAATATTGGGATATAATTTCTTCTAACAGATCAAAATATACCCTAAATCTAGCTCCAGCCTGATCACATTCTCTCCTCTTTTTTTTTCCAACCAGCTTATCAACTCCTTTTTTAGAATCTTTTTTAATTTTCATCTTTACAGTCATATTCCATTCCTTCATCATGTTTACCCTTATTTTTGTATACATATAAGTTTTTCTTCCTTCTTTAATATTTTGGGAAGTAGTTTATTCTAAGAGACCAGAATACACCCAAAATCAAGTGGGTGGCTCTGTTTTATTCACCAGTTTAATTACATATACATATATGTAATTTTAAAAATACATATATTTTTTCTTTTTCCTCCTTTCTCCATCTGGATGTCTTCTTTGAAGAAATATCTGTTCATGTTTCCTGCCCATTTCTTGATTGGATTATTTCTTCTTTGGGTGTTGAGCTGAAAATAGAGCTATCCTATGACCCAGCAATTGCACTACTGGGTATTTACCCTAAAGATACAAATGTAGGGATCCAAAGTGGCACATGCACCCCAATGTTTATAGAAGCAAAGTCCACAATAGCCAGACTATGAAAAGAACCTAGATATCCATCAACAGATGAATGGATAAAGAAGATGTGGTATATTATACACACACACACACACACACACACACACACACACAGTGGAATACTATGCAGCCATCAAAAGAAATGAAATCTTGCCATTTGCAACGACCGTGGATGGAACTAGAGGGTATTATGCTGAGCGAAATAAGTCAATCAGTGAAAGACAATTATCATATGATCTCCCTGATATGAGGAATTTGAGAGGCAGGGCAGGGTATTGTGAGAGGGTAGGGAAGGAAAAAATGAAACAAGATGGGATTGGGAGGGAGCCAAACCACAAGAACTCTTAACCTCACAAAACAAACTGAGGGTAGCTGGGGGGTGGGGGAGTAGGGAGATAGGGTGGCTGGGTGATGGGCATTGGGGAGGGTATGTGCTATGGTGAGTGCTGTGATTCACAGACCTGCACCCCTGGGGCAAATAACACATTATATGTTAATAAAAATACTTTTTTTAAAAAAGAAAAAAACCAAACAACTGGCCTCTTTTTCTTCAAAAGTACAACATAATTGTATGCATTTTATAAATGAAATATAACAAAATTTATTCTAATCCACTAATGAAGATGTGAGAACAGGCTTAATAGTACCTCAAAATTGATGAAAATAATGAGTATATTATATATTTTTCCATTGCAGAAATGAAAATAACATGACTAATAGAAAGAAAATCTATAAGGGAAAAAACACAAGTCTATCTGAAATGTAATTTCTCTTTTTAAGTGTGTTGTTACAATAACATTTAGTTGTTAGTAAGAGGGAAACCAAAAATAATAATGATAAATTAGATAGGTATTTAATATCTCTCAAATTCCAGAAGTCAAAGGAAGATAGTCCAGACTGGTGTGGTTCTCCTGGTGTCAGGGACCCAGACTTTTCTATCTTGTTTCTACTATATGGGTGGCTTGTGGCTTGGATTATCAGGAATCCTCATGGTCCAGTAGGAGTGCTGGAGCTCCAGTCATTATGTCTGCATTTCCTCCAGAAAGGAGGAGAAAGAGTAAAAAAGGTACATCCCCTCCTTTTAAGGCTGTTCAAAATGAGTCACAAGATATAAAGCACGTCTCTGTTTTCAAATTTCTTTTGCAACTAAAACAGCAAACAAAAATTGTCTATTGGTTTTGGAAGAGTGTATAAAGAGAGTGTCTGGAACATATGAACTATCTTTTAGGTATTCAAGAGTCTTGCCTGAGTCTCCCAGTCTACCAGCACACTAGACTTTAAATCTCTTATTAGTTATTAATTATTTTGGAAACATTTTATATTTTCATTTTGTTGGAAACATTTTCATTTTAGAAGCCTGTTTACTTTAGGTATATTATTTATTTAAAACAGCTACTTTAGGGATGCCTGGGTCGCTCAGTTGGTTGGGCCACTGCCTTTGGCTCAGGTCATGATCCCAGGGTCCTGGGATCAAGTCCCACATCGGGCTCCCTGTTCAGCGGGGAGCCTGCTATTCTCTCTGCCTCTCCCTGCTTGTGCACGCTCTCTCTCTGACAAATACATAAATAAATAAAATCTTTTAAAACAGCTACTTTATACTAAACATCTTCCTAATAAAATGGTCAAAGTAAACTTTCACTGGAAAGCATACCTGGAAAACTGCATTACAGCTGTTGGCTTGCCATGTTTTAATTTTTAAAAATCACCCGTGAATTAAAAGTACTGCTTTAAAAATAAGATGTTTAATGTTCTCGTGAGAATTTTTAAATTTTTAAAGTAGATGATACAACATGGTTCAAAACTTTTTAAAAGGAGATTAATATTCAAAACATATAAAGAACTTACACAACTTAATATAAAAAAACAATTAAAAAATGGGCAGAAGACATGAACAGAAGACATCTAGATAGCCAAAAGACACATGAAAAGATGATCAACATCATTCATCACCAGGAAAATGCAAATTAAAAACCACAATGAGATACCACCTCACACCTGGCAGAATGACTAAAATCAACAACACAAGAAACAACACGTGTGACGAGGATGTGGAGAAAGGAGAGCCCTCCTACACTGTGTTGGTGGGAATGCAAGCTGGTGAAGCCACTCTGGGAAACAGCGTGGAGGTTCCTCAAAAATTAAAACTAAAACTCTCAGAATTCCAAGAACTCCACGTCCAGGCATTCACGTGAAGAAAATGAAAACACCAGTTCACAGAGATGTATGCGCCCCCATGTTCACAGCAGCATTACTTACAATAGCCAAGATATGTAAACAAGCTAAGTGTCCCTCTGTGGATGAATAATTTGTTGTATAGGTACACAATGGAATATTACTCAGCTGTAGAAAAGAAAGAGATCTTGCCATTTGCGACAACGTGAATGGGACTAGAAGGTTATTATCCCCTCTAGTGAGGTGAAGTGAAGTCAGAGGAAGTCCGACAAAGACCAAGACCATATGATTTAATTTATATGGGGGAACCTAAAAAACAGAAGAAGCAAATAAACAAAACAAAATGGAAACAGACTCATAGACGCAGGAAACACTGTTGGTTACCAGAGGGAAGGGGTACAAAGAAATGTGAAAAATAGATGAAGGGGATTGATTAAAAGGTACAAACTTCTGGTTATAATATAAATAAGTCATGGGGATGTAATGTACACACAGAGAGTATATTCAGTATTGTGATAAGTTTGTATGGTGACAGAGTAACTACACTTATCATGGGGACCATTTCATAATGCATAAATATATCAAATGATTTTGACGTACACCTGAAACAAACAGGATCTTGTATGTCAATTATGCTTTAAGAAAAAAAAAGGGGGACACCTGGGTGGCTCAGTTGGTTAAGCATCTGTCTTAGGCTCAGGTCATGATCTGAGAGTCCTGGGATGGAGCCCACTTCTCTCTCTGCCCCACCCCCCACCCCTGCTCATGCTCTCTCACACTCTTTATCTCTCTCTCTCTCCCTCTCTCTCAAATAAATGAATAAAATCTTAAACAAAAAAAAAAGAGAGCAAAAAATTTTTTATGACCGGATGGTATTTTCTTGTATGCATGTTACATATCCATCCACTCATTTCCCATTAATGGACATTTGGATTATTTCCAATCTTCACAATTATGAAGATTTTTAAAATTATTATGCTCAGTTGGCCACTGTATAGTACATCATTAGTTCTTGATGCAGTGTTCAGTGATTCATTAGTTGCTTATAACACCCAGTGCTCATCACAGCACGTGCCCTCCTCAATACCCATCACCCTGTTCCCCCCTCCCCTCTGAAACCCTCAGTTTGTTTCCCTGGGTCCATAGTCTCTCGTGGTTTTTAACACACTGTTTATGACATAGCTGTAGAAATCACTTGAAAGAAAAGAGAGAGATGACTCTAACCACAATTCTAACCCCAGAGAAATAAAGTAATTTTAAGCTCATAAATAGCTTATGTTTCAACTCAAAATCTGTAAGTTCTCACATTTAAAAAATTACAATGTTTATAATTTGTAGACATTTTATTCTTAACTCGTTAGCTCAAGGATTCTTTTGAAAAAGCTGATGAAAATTATGGATCCTTCATGCAAAAAATACACACACACACACACACACACACACACTTTTTGCAAAATGTTCCAAGAGGTTGTGGGTTACCTATTGTGATTGGTCATGGATCTAAGATTTCAAAACTCATGACTCAAACTCATGTCAGTAAATTACTATTTCTGATTTCTAACACGGTAAAGGAAGAGAAATGCTCTTATTTTATTTTTTTAATTTTAATTTTAATTTTAATTTTTAGAGAGGGAGGAGGGAAGGAGCAGAAGGGAGTGAGAGAGAGGATCTTAAGCAGACACCACACCCAGCATGAAGCCTGCCATGGGGCTCGATCTCACAACCCTAATATTATGACCTGAGCCAAAATCAAAATGGAAACTCCAATGCTTAACCAACTAAGCCACCCGGGCGGGGGCCGGGAAACACTTTGAATAGTTGTCTGAATCGCAGCACCTGGGTGGCTCAGAGGGTTTTAAGCCTCTGCCTTTGGCTCAGGTCATGGTCTCAGGGTCCTGGGATCCTGGGATCGAGCCCCGCATCGGGCTCTCTGCTTAACAGGGAGCCTGCTTCCCCCACCTCTCTCTGCCTGCCTCTCTGCCTACTTGTAATCTCTCTCTCTCTCTCTCTCTCTCTCTCTCTCTGTGTGTATCAAATAAGTAAATAAAATCTTAAAAAAATAGTTATCTGAATAGAAAGATTACTATATATTAGATGTTGCAAAACCTGTAGATGGGCTTTGTTTGACTTGCGTGGTGTTTTGGTTTTTTCCTAAGACAACATTCACTATGTGTAAACTGGAAGATTTCACAGAAGGATCTATATTTTTAAAGTTTCTTCAAAAATTAAAAATCTGGGGGTGCCTGGGTGGCTCAGTTGGTTAAGCGACTGCCTTCGGCTCAGGTCATGATCCCAGGGTCCTGGGATCGAGTCCCACCTAGGCCTCCCTGCTCAGTGGGGAGCCTGCTTCTCCCTCTCCCTCTGCTGCTCTGCCTGCTTGTGTCTCTCGCTCTCTCTGTCAAATAAATAAATAAAATCTTTGAAAAAAAAGTTAAAAATCTGGTGGCACTGGTCACACATTGCTTCCTCACAGTCTACAAGGACTTTCTTCCCACTCTGTCTTGTCTCCTACCCACCAACCCTGCTGTCTGGCCCTTCTAGGCATTTGAGTTTGAGATTCCCAGAAAAGCCCTGGGCTTTCAGTCTTGAAACCCTCAGGTTCTCCTTTTCTTCCTCGGTTTTATCCTATTTAGGGATGAATCAAAAAAACAAAGCTGAAAGCAGGAGATTCTTTAAAGGTTTTTTTCTCTTTTTCCAAGTTCTCTTCAGAAGGAGGTAAGATCAGGAAGGTTGGTGAGGGTTTGGGAGTGGAAGAGAATGGAGAGACCATCAAGAACCCCACGGGGGAAGGACAAGTTGGGCTCCTAGGTAGATGAGGGTCAGTAGGGGATTCTCATGGAGTAACTGGGGGTGGAAGATAAAGCTCTATTATCTTGGGGCAGTTCACTTTATGAGTTTATAACTTAGCTGGGTGTAGTCTTGATGTCAAAAGTGATAGTAGGAACACTGGGAACATTGGTTCCAGCTGTTGGAACTTATATAGGGTGGAGTTTCTCTTACCATCTGCTCATGGAGCCTCCCCCTCTACCTTCCTGGTGCTCTGGCACCCTGCCTTGACAGATGGCTCTGGCTCCGTATCATAGATAATTCTAGTATTTCTCTCAACACTCTCAACTCCTAACTTGCACTTAACATTTTTAGCTGACACCCTTCTCTACAACCATCTTAGGTAGTTTACAAAGAATAAACCTGTATCAGTGTGTGCTGGAGTTGTGGAAAGAAAAATAGGTCTGGGTCCACCAAGTTGGAAAGCCACCAGTAAAAACCACAATAAACAAAGAGATCATTACAACACAGTGGGATAGAGTATACACAGAGAGGGGCTGACCCCACATGGGGAAAGGGGGTCAAGGATTGTTTTCTGAAGGAGGTTCTTGAGCTGTATTATAAAGAACGGCCAAATTATAGTAGAAGTAGAGACAGATATTCCCAGGAAAGGAGACAGTACAAAGGCTCCACATGCTTGTGATTAAAACAACGATTATAGCAGTAATAAGAGACACGATGTGAGTAAGAGGAAGAAGGGACCAGACCAGGAATCTTTCACTCATCACCACACCGGGGAGTTTGGATTTTATACTGAAGTCTGTGGAGAACCACTGAAGGAGGCAGAAATGATGAAATATAATATCATTTTTTAAACTTTTTACTATTTCTTTCCTTACATACTTATTATGTAGATCACTGCAGGAGCCCTCTAACCAGCCTCCTGGATCCCACCAGCCCCCTGTCTATTCTCAACACAGGAGCCAGAGTGATCCTTTGAAGAAACAAGTCCAAATGCCTTGCTCCTGTTTTAAAAACCATACAATGGCTTCCCATTTCACACGGGGTAAAAGCCAAAGTCCTTACAGAGGCCCCACATAGCCTTGTTCCATGATACCTCCAATCTCTTCCCCTAATACTCTCCCCTTGCTCACTGTACTCCAGCCAGCCAGGCTCTGGAACTCACCAAGCATACCAATCCTGCCTTAGGATGCACATATGGGCTGTCCACTCTGCCTAGAACATTCTTCCTCCCTCCCGTTATCCACCTGCCAAATGCCCTTGTCTCCTTCATGTCTTGGCTCAAATGTCATCTTCTCAATGAGAACATACTTAAAGCGGCACCTTCACCCATAAAGCATTCTTGGCCCACCTTAGCCTTCTTTTTCTTTCTATGTGTATTTTACAACGTCCTATATAATCTGTCTTTACTAATGTACACAGAAGTGTTTTGCATAGTAACAAGCAATTATTTTGTCTTCAGAATACTATTTTACATTCCATTTTTCTTCTATAATGTCTTTTCATACAAATAATAATGTTACTTTATATCCATCAAGATGGGCCCCAGGGCTGTGGTTTCAAATAGTGTTTTTGTATTGAATTTTTTTTTTTTTACTTTTTAGATTCCATAGACAAGAAAGATAATACATTATTTGTCTTTCTCTATCATTTCCCTAAGCATAATGCCCTTGAGGTGCATTCATATTGTTGCAAATAGCAAGATTTTATTCCCCTTTTTATGGCTGAATAATATTCATGTGTGTGTGCGTGTGTGCATGTGTAAGACAATTTCCTTATCCATTCATCCATTAATGGACACTCAGGTTGTTGATATAGCTTGGCTATTATAAATAATGTTGCAGTGAACATGGGGGAGCAGGTGTCTTTTTCCAGTTAGTGTTTTTGTTTTCTTTGGGTAAATACCCAGAAGTGTAATGGCTCGATCTTATGGTACTTCTATTTTTAATTTTTAAAAGAAACTTCATACTGTTCTGCATACCAGCTGTACCAGTTTATGTTCCCAGCAACTGTGCACAAGGGTTCCTACTTCTCCACATCTTCACCAACACTTGTTATTTCTTGTCCTTTGATAATAGCTACTCTGAAGAAGGAAATAGCTATTCTTACAGGTTTAATGGGATAGCTCATCATGGTTTTGAGATTATATATACATATATGTATGTATATATATATATATATATATATATATATATATACATATATATATATCCCTTCAGCATCATAATTCTCATCCATATGCTCAAAAGCAGATATCCACTCCTGCAGGAGAGGAGCAGGCAGGTTATTGACAAAATAACAGGTGGCAAACAGTGGTATTTAACAAGTGTGTGGCTGGGGGAATGTAACTCAGCTTTTCTCGAAGACTTGGAAGAGGTCTGAGAACTATTCAATGCTGCTGTTTTTTCTGCCTGGCATCCATTCATTGTTGTCTTTTCTGTGTGTACAAGTGCTAAGAAAAGAGATACCTGGTCAATAAAATATAGAACTAGAGAGAATACCGCTTCAAAGTCAATTAAACAATAAACTACCTGTTGATTTTGGCCACTCTAACTGGTGTGAGGTGGTATCTCAATGTGGTTTTGATTTGAATCTCCCTGATGGCTAGTGATGATGAACATTTTTTCATGTGTCTGTTAGCCATTTTTATGTCTTCTTTGGAGAAGTGTCTGTTCATGTCTTCTGCCCATTTTTTGACATGATTATCTGTATTTTAGGTGTTGAGTTTGAGGAGTTCTTTATAAATCTTGGATATCAGCCCTTTGTACTGTCATTTGCAAATATCTTCTCCCATTCCGTGGGTTGCCTCTTTGTTTTGTTGACTGTTTCCTTTGCTGTGCAGAAGCTTTTGATCTTGATGAAATCCCAAAAATTCATTTTCACTTTTGTTTCCATTGCCTTTGGAGACATATCTTGAAAGAAGTTGCTGTGGCCAATGTCCAAGAGGTTACTGCCTATGTTCTCCTCTAGGATTTTGATAGATTCCTGCCTCATGTTAAGGTCTTTCATCCATTTCAAGTTTATCTTTGTGTATGTTATGAGAGAATGGTTGAGTTTCATTTTTCTACACATAGCTGTCCAATTTTCCCGGCACCATTAATTGAAGAGACTGTCTTTTTTCCACTGTATATTTTTTCCTGCTTTGTCGAGGATTATTTGACCATAGAGTTGAGGGTCCATATCTGGACTCTTTACTCTGTTCCACTGGTCTGTGTGCCAGTACCATGCTGTCTTGGTGATCACAGCTTTGTAGTAAAACTTGAAATCAGGCAACGTGATGCCCCCAGTTTTGTTTTTCTTTTTCAACATTTCCTTAGCAATTCAGGGTCTTTTCTGGTTCCATACAAATTTTAAGATTGTTTATCAACAGGACAGGAAAAAACGTGTGTTGGAGAGGATGTGGAGAAAGGGGAACCCTCTTACACTGTTGGTGGGAATGCAAGTCGGTGTAGCCACTTTGGAAAAGTGTGGAGATTCCTTAAGAAATTAAAAATAGAGCTTCCCTATGACCCTGCAATTGCACTATTGGGTACTTTGTTAAAACAGGTCTAGGAAACTAATGTGTGTATAAAAGCAGAGGGTTACTGGAGTGTAGATGGCAGAGATGCCTACATTTTAGAAAAAGAAACTATCAGTGCTCCTTATAAATGGAACAAATCACTGATAGGACAGCCCCAAGGGATCTCCAGGGGATTTCACTGGGGAAAAAAAAAAAAAAAGTCCACCTCGAAAGGTTACGAACTGCAGATTTCACTTATAACATTCTTCAAGGGACCAAATCCTAGAGCTGGAGCATAGGTCCACGTTTGCCAGGGTGCAGAGCAAGGCTGAGGAAGGCCACTGTGGCTGTAACAGAGGAGAAGGAGGGATCCTCGAGAAGGTCCTATGCCCAGTCTTAGTGTGGGATCCATGTGTGACAAACTTTTGCAGAGCTAAATACGCAAGTGCGTGAGTGCATGGAAAACCCAGAAAATTTGCTGACGGCCTGAGGATCTTCATGAAGGTCGATTTCCTGGTTGTGACACTGGATGTTACCACTGGGGAAACAGACTGCAGCCCAGAGATGGCTCGTCTTGCCTAATTTCCCGGGAATTTCTGACTGTGCGCCCAGAACTCTCTCATCACAGACGGGTCTCTAATAACGTCAGGCTTCACTTGAGATCCCAAGAAAGAAAGAAAGGAAAAAAAATATTAAAAACCCACTTGCAAAAGAGGAAGACGGCAGAGTAGAACTCGTCTAAAGAGAGGCACCACAGCGCGGAGAGGAGACCGTCAACCTGCGCCTGCCTCCCACGCCCCCTTCAACTGACATTTTCTCGGGGAAAGAAAGTCGCGACCGGATTCAGACACAGTCCTGGTGCCAGAGACGCGGCAGGCCTGAGCAGGAGGGCACGACACCCGGCAGCCACAGCGCGGCGACACCGCCGCGGTCACCCAGACCCGAGGCAGCCGGAGCCCAGGGCCACTCGCCCGCCTGCCGGGCAGAGCCGGGACGCTCGCTACACGGAGGTCGGAGCGACCGGCGGGGACGCGCGCGGGAAGGGAGCGGCGCCGCAGAAACCGGCTGTGAACGCCCACCAGCCGCGCTCCCCGACCAGCGTTCGCTTCCCGACGGCGCCACCACACGGACTTCTGGGGTCCCCAGGGGCGCGGAGACAGGAGGAGGGGGAGGACCCCAGGCGCCGGCAGGGGACCGTCCGGGCCCGCGGCGCTCGGGGCACGCGGGCGGCTGCGCGGGGGGCACGGCGGCGGCCGGGGCTTTTTCTGGAGGGGGTGGGGGTGCTGAGTCACGGATCCGTCGCGGCTCCTCACCTCTCCCCGGCCCTCCGGGGGCTAAAGCAAAAGCGAAAGCGAACGCCACTCGCGGGGCGGCCGGTCCCGGCAGCTGCGCCCGCCACCTCCTCCGGGACGGTCCGGCGTCTGCCCGCGCGGACCGCGGGGCGTCCGGGCCGCTGCGAGCCCAGGGCCCGGCGGGCGGGAGAGCGGCCCAGCGTCCGGCCATGGCCCCGCGGCCGCCCCGGGGCTGCAGGGTCCGCGCGCTCCCCGCGCTGCTGCTGCTGCTGCTGCTCCAGCCCGCGACGCCGGGTAGGGAGAGGCGCGCGCCCCCGGCGGGGCGGGGGGCGGGGGGCAGCGAGCGCCGCACCGCCCCGGCCGCCGCTCGGTGCCGGCGAAAGGGCGCAGCGCCCGCGGGGAGAGGGGACGGGGACACCTGCAGGCAGCGGTGGGGAGGGCAGCGCCGACCGCCGACCCGCCCCAGCTCGCGGGCTCCGGCGGGGCAGGGAGACTGGCGGCCGCGCTTTGAATCCGACGCCTTCCCGGTTCGCGAGGCTGGGGAAGAGGGAAGAAGCTGCGTTTGCACTGGGGGCTCCGGGGGCTCCGGGGGCTCCGGGGGCTCCGGGGGTGGGGGTGGGGGGTTGTTTCACAGCAATTTCGAGAAACGCGTGAAGGCGGTTCTCCGAGCCCCGCCGGGAAAGCCGCGCACTTGCCGCACCGCGAGCAGTGCCCGCGGGCGTGCGCGGAAAACGACCCGGTCTCTACCCTCGAACAAAAGCAAATAATGCGAGTGGGTGGCGGCAGGACAGGACGCCGTAGAGACTGCGTCCCTGGGGAGAGAAAACGTGCTGGGCAGGTTGCGCTCGGAGGGACCCGGAGCCGCTCCACGGGCTGGAGCCGCAGGAAGCCGTGCGAGGGCGCGGCCGCCCTGGGGCTGGCGGAGGGCGCAGTGCGGCAAGGGGAAGGAGTCCGGTCGGTGGTGGCTCGCGTATTCCAGACCAACGTGGGTCGCCGAGGTGTGATCTCGGCAGGAAGAACCGAAGGAGTGACTCATCGGTTCTCTTCCCGGGGAGCTAGAGAGGAGGGAGGAGAAAGGAGAGATGGGCTGGCTTTACCCTCGTTGGCGCTTCTTACAGTCAGGGAGCAATGGGAAGTGTCCGATGAAAGCCGGGAACCCTCTCCCCAGAACAAAGCATGAATGCACACGATCTAATTTGGGGGCCGGTGACCTATTAAAGCCCATTCATAGATTCTCCAAGAGTTAGTTCACCCCATGTTGTGTGTGTGGCGGGGGAGGGTGTTTTAAGGCAAGACCCCCAATACTTTACATCCAGTCGCGCCAATCTGTCTACCCAGGACTTGCCCAGAGGTTCCATCCACAGTGGCCGCCGGCTGGCTTGGTGTGATCTCGGTAGCTCTGCCGTGTTTCCTTGAGTTTTATTTTCTTGAGACTATGGATTCCCTGCGCCGCATCTGGGAATCTGACTTACGCTGGTGACCTGGTCAGGTCCTCTCATCTCCCTAGCCAGTGTGCCCCGTAGCCAGAGACTAGGGCAGCTGCACCAGCACAGTGTGAAAGTGACACGAGCTTTACTCAGAGCCCAGCAAGTGCAGAGAACCCTGCAGGCAGGACCTCCAAAGCCCTTCACCTACAGCCTCGTTTTTGACCTCACAAAGGTACTGCTGCTGTTCAGCAGCTCCTCGTGTTCCTTAGTAGTTTCCTGAAGGGGTTGGGCGGGATGTAATAGATAATTAACTTCATACATTTAATTACGTGATTTGATACGTTTTGAGGTAAATGTCTCCTCTCGTGAAACCATCATGATTATGAAGGTAAACATACCCCTCACTACCAAAATTTCCTCTTGTCCTGAGTAACCCTTACCTCCCACCCAGCCCTATCCCCCAGGCCACCTCCCTGGGATTTTGGTCACTCTTGACTTGCTGTCATTTCTAGAATGTTATATAAATGAAGTCATACAAAATGTACTCTTTCTTGTCTGGCTACTTTCAGTCATGGGAATTGTTCTGAGAATTCTCCCTCCATCTTATAATTTGTATCAATAGTTCATTCCTTTTTATTGCTGAGAAGTATTTCATTGCACGGGTATCACACGGTTTCTTCATTCGGTTGTTACAGGACGTCTGGGTTGTTTCTGGTTTGGGGCTGTTACGCTTAAAGCTGTTAAGAACATTCACATGTCGGTTTTGTGTGGACACAGGCTTGGATTTCTTTTGGGTGGAGACAGTGGGTGCAGAAGGGCTGAATCATATGACATGTGTGTTTTTTATTCTCTCGCCAGCAATGTGTGAATTCCAGTTTCTCCACATCCTTGTCAGCCCTTGGTAGGGCCAGTCTTTTTTCTTTTTCCCCCTTGGAAAATTTTTTCCAGCTTTACTGAGATGTAATTGATGTATAACATTGTGTAAACTTAAGATATACAACACGATGATTTAATATATGTCCATCTTGTGAAACGATGACCACAATAAGGTTAACACACTCAATCACCTCCTTTGTTTACTAAACTGTGTGTGTGTGTGGTTGGTCAGTCTCTTTAATTGTATCCATTCTAATAGGTGTGTAGTGGACTCCCGTATTTTTTTTCTCATAGTTTTAAATTTGCATTTTCCTAATAACCAGTGATGTTGAGCATCTTTCCATTTGCTTATTTGCCATCAAATACATCTTCTTTGGTAAAGCGCCTGGTTACACCTTTTGCTCTTTTAAAAATTGAGTTGTTGAATTATTATTGAATTTCAAAAGTTCTTTATATATTTGGGACACAAGACCTTTATCAAATACGATCTGCAAATATTTTCTCAGAGTCTGGGCTTGTCCTTTCATTCTCTTAACAGTGTCTGATGAAGAACAGAACATTTTCATTTTGATGAAGTTCAGTTTCTTTCTTTTATGTATTATGCTTTCAGTGTCCTCTCTAAGAAACCTTTGCTAACTCAAGGTTACAAAAGTTTACTTCTAGACGTTTTATAGCCTTCAGATTTTACATTTCTTTTTTTTTTAATTTGACAGACAGAGATCACAAATAGGCAGAGAGGCAGGTGGGGGGGGGCAGCAGGTTCTCTGCTGAGCAGAGAGCCCGATGTGGGGCTCGAACCCAGGACCCTGGGATCATGACCTGAGCCAAAGGCAGAGGCTTAACCCACTGAGCCACCCAGGCGCCCCAAGATTTTACATTTCTGTCTGTGAATCATTTTCAGTTAATTTTTTATAAAATACAAAGTGCGGATTTAAAGTTCCATATTGGTGTGGTTTCAGGATTTTTGCATATGGATATCCAATGGTCCCAGTACAATTTGTTGAAAGATGATCTCAGCTGAATTGCTCTTACACTTATTTTGAACATCAGATGTTCATATAAGTGTTGGTTGCCATAGAAGTGTTGGTTGCCATCAAAACGTATGAACCACTTATGGATAAATGTGACAAAAGATGAGAAAGGCCTGTACGCTAAAACCACAAACCACTGCTGAGAGAAAATAAAGCCGACCTAAACAAATGGAGACATAAACCATGCTCATGGACTGGACAAATCAGTATTGCTAAGGTAACCATATAAGGTCCCCCACCTCCAAATTTCTTGCAAAAACTAACAAACTGATTCCAAAATTTGCATGGAAATGCCTAAGACCCAGTATAGCCAAAACAACTTTGAAAAGCGACTTTCTCTAAGCTGGAGAAGTAACACTTCTGATTTTGAGACTTATTATAAGGTTACAACAATCCAGACAATGTGGTTATAGGGTAAAGATGAACAAAGGGCTAACAGAAGAGCCTGCACCTAATATTTTTAAATGAGCTTGGAAGGGAGGTGGATACAAATTATTAAATTTGCTACTTGGTGCTAAGATCCTGATCAGAAGTTACAGAGAGAAGCCCATTCCTTCTCATGAGCAGAACAAGTAGTAAAGTCTCAGATAAGTTCCTGCTAGTTTACAG
Organism: Mellivora capensis; assembly: GCA_004024625.1. NCBI lineage: Eukaryota > Metazoa > Chordata > Mammalia > Carnivora > Mustelidae > Mellivora > Mellivora capensis. The sequence goes on from PISX010023138.1 coordinate 16,420, forward strand.
TGCTAACAGATACAACAAATTGCTCTTACCTGTTCTTAGTCAAAAGGCATTACTTGCAGGGAAAACCGATCATCTTGGGCAGGAAGGAATTTACTTCTTAAAGATCCTCACAACCTGAAAGGCTGCAGATGATTTGCCAAAAGCAGCTAAAGATGAGGATTTGTTTGAAGATAAATATACCATCTTGGGTTCTGTTACACAGGGTATTAGTATGCTTTGAGGTGGTTTTACAATTTTTGTGTAAAACCATCTTTCAGAATTCTGGGGGGGTTTGCCCAAACCTTTCATTTTCTATTTCAGATCAATTTTATCTAGTTATTACTGTTTTGTACTGCTACTCATAGCAAAAAAAAAAGTCATAAAAACTTAAATGCACAAAATATGGGATTTATTGAACTCAACCTAAATGTTCAACAGTGGAGGGCTGCAGAAATTAAATGCAGTTGTTTTCAAGTAATATGCATCATGTTATTCTGGGTTTTTTTTTAAAGGTTTTATTTATTTATTTGACAGAGAGAGAGAGATCACAAGCAGGCAGAGAGGCAGGTGGGGGTGGGTGGGAAGCAGGCTCCCTGCTGAGCAGAGAGCCCGATGCGGGGCTCGATCCCAGGACCCCGGGATCATGACCTGAGCCGAAAGCAGAGGCTTTAACCCACTGAGCCACCCAGGCGCCCCCATATTATTCTGTTTTTACCAGAAGATCTAGAAGTAGCTATCACTGAGTAGGGAGACACTATGAGTTGTTAGTGTGTGTGTATGTCTGTAGTTGTCTGCCTTTTCTCATTTTTGTCATAATTTGAAGTGTCTTCATAAAAAGAAAATAAAACTACAAAAGAAGTAGCTCAAAAAGTCTATAGAATTTGGAGGGTTTTTTTCCGAACCATTTTTAAGTAATTACAGCAGATCTTGTTTGGTAATGTTTCCATGACTTTATAAATTGGAACCAATTTGGGGTTATAGAACTAGAAAGTCACCATAGATAACATTTGTGCATACATTTTATATTTTATGCATACATTTTACAATATTTTACAATTTGTTTAAACAGTTCCTTACAATGTGTAGACTGGATATTTAGGTTGTTTCAAAATGTTTGATATTCTAAAAAGCACAGAATAGGAACAATTGGATGAAAATAAGCTATATAGAGCAAAAAGGACAAGGGAAAACTCAAAGTCTAAAATAAGGTGGCAGAAATGCTTCTGGGGATATTCTTTTTTAATCAAATCATCACTTCAACTAACTTGTCTTGGGCTAAAGCACTTTTGCCAAATTGATTTTACTAAATAGTGTGTAACCGTGTAAATAAATGTATAAAAATCCCCGAGCATATACACTTGGAGTCATACCCCTGTTACTCATCATGCACGGTTGATGTTATCTGAATGTTTTCTACTAGGAAAGACTTGATTTTTGTCTGAGAAGTAGGGAGCCCCTGAAGGTCTCTGGGGAGGAGGGACATTCCTGGACCAGCATGGGGGAAAGATGACTGTCGTAAAGCATGTGAAGAGTGAACTGTAGTCAGGAGGGTCTGGGGGCAGGCAGCCAAGTTAGACACTTTTGCAACAGTTCTTGTAAATGATGAGATCCTGAACTGAGTCAGTCTCAGTAAGGGAGAGAAGAGGGGGTGGATCTCCTCTTGAGCCTTGCAAGTACAGACTGTATTTCCATTTTCCCTTTTGCTTGCCCTTCAGCCTATAGCCACCCAGCTGTTTCAGGCCCTTATGAATCGATCTTTAAGGACCCCAACCAAGATGAATTCATCTACCACACAAAATGTGGGTTGGGAATTTCAATTAAGGAGCCTGAGAGAGAAAGAACAGAATTGATGAGTTAAAGATAATGACCTGGGAAGAGCGCGTACTTACAGGGAGTGCCAAAAGGAAATGAACATGTTGGCTTGGCTTGGATGGCATTTCGGTTAGAAAAATAATGAAGGTGAATAGATCGCTGTGAATGTAGAGGCCTTTATGTTTTCGATGCCTCAGTGTCACAGTGAGCTTCGTGAGGGGGAACTTACATCTGATACTTCCTACCACAGAGAATGCTGTAGACATATGAATGGTAGAATAAGACCCAAAAAAATATTGGAGCGGATTCTGATTCTACTCAAAGAGTGGGAGGGGCATGCTAACAATACCTTTTGAACTCCAGATATGAGACTAGGCCAAGGAATCTCACTATACTAGACTACGTAAGTCAACTTGATAAAGAAGTCTGATTCATGAGTTCTACAAAGTAGAGAAAGGTGTGGCCCGGCCCAGTATTTTGGTGACTTCATTTATGATCACTAGGACTAGTATATGAATTTTTTTTTTTTTGGCTACTTAAGAGTTTCTAAAATCCCAGAATCTTGTATATATTGACATTACTCCATCCATTCCTCTCTGATATTCATAAGCCACTAGCCCTAGAAGGCACCTATCACGTACTAGGCTTAGACTGTGGGAGCACCAGGGAATGCTGAGAGACATTCAGCACCTCCAAAGAGCTCACAAGATTGTAAATAAGGCAACACTTGCTTATGTGGAATATCTAGGGAATAACGTTATGGGAAAATACAGAGAGAAATGATCACTGAAGTGTCAAAAGACGTGATCGGGGTCTCTAGGAAGAAAGGCTATTGATACAAGCAAATGTACTGTCTCCAGTGTCCTTTTGAGAGAGCCCAGCTTTGGAGGGTAAATAAGGGGCCATCATGTGGCTGAGGGGGCTGGCTTCAGTATATGGACATCCTTGTGCGTTCATTTATCAATTATTCTCATTCTCTGAGGCCCGTTCACAATCTATTAGACCCCTAGTAGATTTCCTTTTTCAGCAGAAAGAGTAGATATTCTGAAAAATCCTCTTGCCACAAAACACCGGGAAATGATGAGTAATAGAGAGTAAATATCTATTAAAATACAGACCCAATAAAATATGCAATCAAGTATTTAAAGCAAAAAAAAAAATCTACTTTGGTGTTTATAATATATGTAGAATCAAAATGGATGACCACAAGAGCACAAAGGCTGTGAGAAGAGAAATGGAAGGATAATGCTTAAGGTTCTTATACTGTATATGTGAAGCGGTATAATGTCACTTGAAGGTGAACTGTGATGAGATAAAGACATATACCATGAACCCTAAAGCAACCACCAAAATCGTATGTTTGAAAGAATTACAGTTAGTGAGCCAACAGAGTGGATAGAATGGAATCTTGAAATATACTCAAATAATCTCATGACATGATCATCTCCATAGAAAATCCTATGGAATCTACAAAAGTGCTCTTAGAATAAGTGAGTTTAGCAAAATTGCAGAATACACAAGTAACTTGCAAATATCAATATATAATATACCAGCAACAAGCAGTCAGAAATTGAAAAAAAAAGGAAAAAAACCGTTTGTGTTGACATAAAAAACGGGAAATATTTAGGAATACATCTGACAAAAAAATGTATAAAATCAGTAACCAAAAACTACAAAACATTTCTGAGATGAATTACTGAAGATTTAAATTGAGAGAGATACTGTGTTTATAGATATTGAGAAGATTCAGTATTATTAAGATATCAGTTCTTCCCCAACTTGATCTATAGATTTAATGCAATTTCTATCAAACTTTCAACAGGTTTTTGGTTTTTTGTTGTTTTTTTTTTTTTTTTTGTAGAAACTGATATACTGATTCTAAAATTCAGTAAAGGACCAAAGTCTGAAAATGAATAACAGATTTATTATAAAGCTACAGTAATCAAGACAGTGTGTATTGGGGTCAGATTAACAAACAGACAAGTATATCGATGGGACAGAATAGTAAGTCCAGAAATAAGCCCACTCATACTTAGTCCTGGCTCAGGATTCTATCCCAATACTGCTGGAGGTCCACTACTGTGGAACAAGGGGAAGGAGGCTTTTTCCTACACAAAACCTGTAAAGGTACAGGGAAGAAGTTGATGACAAGGAAGTAAGGAGCAACATGATTGACAGCTCCAAGTCCAAGAGCCAGACACTCAGGGCCTGCCTGAGTTAACTGACGGGACACAGACAGCAGAAAACTTCTCTTGAGTCCAGGCCAGCATGTACCGACTACCAGCACAGCAGTCAACCGCTGAGAGTGTGGTGGGCGAGAGTGTGGAGATAACTTCTTGGGGTTTAGATACACAGAGAAGGATGAGAGGAGGGTGGATTAGGAACACAGAAGATCCCTCTAGCCCTCCAGCACCCACCCTACGCCCAAGATAACATAGAGGAATTTGAACCCAGTGGTGTTCTTTTATACATTTTTAAAAAGATTTTATTTATTCATTTGGCAGATAGAGATCACAAGTAGGCAGAGAGGCAGGCAGAGAGAGAGGAGGAAGCAGGCTCCCCGCTGAGCAGAGAGCCCAACGTGGGGCTCGATCCCAGGACCCTGAGACCATGACCTGAGCCGAAGGCAGAGGCTTTAACCCACTGAGCCACCCAGGTGCCCCTTTTTATACTTTTTTTTTTTTTTTAAGATTTTAAGAACCCAGTGGTGTCTGAAGGCAACCTCAGCACAACAAAATCCAAACCTAATTCAACAACTGACTAGCCCAACTCAGTTCCCACACACCGTCAGTCTAGCCAAAGAAGTTTTCTAATTTTTAGGTATAAATACTATTTTATCTCAGTTCTATACACATAGTCCAGCAGTCAATCAAAAATTACGTGACACACAAAAACGCAACAACACCACAATCCCATTATCAAGGGACAAGAAATAAAAAGATTCAGAGATGACCCAAAAATCAGAACTATGAGACTGGAAGTTAAAATAAATATCACTAACCTGTTAAAGGCTCTGGTGGAAAGGATGGACGGTATTTCTGAACAAATGGGGAATTTTAGCTGAGAGTTAGAAACCATAGGAAAGTGTCAAATGGAAATGTTAGAAATTAAAAAGAAACCATATAAACAGTAATAGAGATGAAGAAAGGTTTCAACAGGCTTATTGGAACACCAGATGCATCCAAGGAAATAATCAGTAAATTTGAATACAGGTCAGTAGAAATTACTCTAACAGAAACACAACAAGAAAAAGAGAGAAAAAAATGCGAGACAAAGTATCCATGAGGTATCAGACAACAGAAAATGGTCTAATGGAGTGTAACGAGAATTCCAGAAACAAAAGAGAATGGAGCAGAAGAAGTATTTGAGGAGATAACAGTTGAGAATGTAAGCTATTAAGCCACAGATCCAGGAAGCTCAGAGAACATCAAGCAGGATAAACGCCCACCCCTCTCCCATCCAAGACACCCTCACATCTAAACACATTGTATTCAAACCACTGAAAAGCAAAGATGAAGAAAAACTGTGACAAAGTGGCTAAAGATACATTACACACAGAAGAATGAAGATAAGAATTAGAACAGACTTCTTACCAGAAATTATTCAAGCCATAAGAAAATGGATCAACATCCTTAAAATGCTAAAGTAAAACACACCATAAACACCCCGTCAAGCCGGGGTTCTATAGCCAGAATAACCAGTTATCTTTTGAAAACCAAAAGCAAAAGAAAGACTCTAACAAACAAAAAGTGAAAGGATTCATCACCTGCAGACCTATACTCTAAGAAACACTGAAAAACATTCTTTAGGCAAAAGACATAGAATCCTAAACAGAAACTTGGATCTCTAAAAAGAAAAACACTGGAAATGGTCAAAATGGAAGCAAATAAAACATATTTGTTCTTTAAAATCACTCTAAAAAATATTTGACTGTCTAAAGCAAAAATAGCAAAGTATTGCATTTATAAAATATGTAACAGTAAAATGTATGACTGCAAAAAATGAGAGGGTGACATTCTAAGTATGCCTTGGTAGAGTTCTTCACTATATGTGAGGTGATACAGTATTAAGTGAAGGTAGCTTCTGATAAAATAAAGATGTATATTGGGTACCTTAGTGAAACTTCTAAAAATAATCTAAAGTGGTACATAAAATAAGCAATGGTGAAGACAAAGTGGGATAATAAATAATAGTCAATCCAAAAGCAATCAGGAAAGAGTAAAAGTGAGCAAAGAGCAGATGGAACAAGTAGAAAACAGCTAGCAAAATGGTAGGCTTACATCCAGCCGCATCAATAATTACATTAAATATAAGTGATCTAACCATACCAATTAAAAAACAGATTCTTCAATTAAATTTTTTAAAAAGCTCCACTATATGCTGACTACAAAATAGCAACTTTTAGTACACAGATAAAGATAGGTTAGAAGAAAAAGGATGGGAAAAGATATAACATGCAAACAGTAATCAGAAGAAATCTGGAGTATTTGTATTCATAGCAAACAAAGGAGACATCAGAAGAAGGAATATTACCAGGGATAAAGAGGGACATTACATAATAAGGGGGTTAATTCACCAAGAAGACATAAAAATCCTACTTGTGTTTGCATCTACACAATGGAGCTTCAAAATTCATAAAGCAAATCTGGTAGAACTGAAAGAAATAAAATACAAATCCAGGATTATAGTCAGAGACTTTAACACTATTCCTTCAGTAATAAAAAAAAAACTAATAGGAAAAAAAAACAGTAAATATATATAAGATCAAAACTTTCATCTAAGTGGCATTTACAGAAGACCCCTGTCCAACAAACAGGTGACCCATTCTTTTCAAATACACATGGAACATTCACCAAGAGAGACCATACCGTGGGCCATTAAGCAAACCTCAACAAATTCCAGATCAATGAAATTACACAAAATATGTCCTGTAACCACAATGGAACTAAATTAGAATGCCTTACCAGAGAAATATCTGGAAAATCCTCAGGTATATCAAAATTCAACACAGCACTTATAAATAACCTGTGGGTCAAAGAAGAAATTATAAGTGGAAAATAGAAAATGTCTTTAGTTGAATGATAATAAAAATACATAAGTTATAATTTATGGAATCAGTTAAAAGAGATCTTAGAAAGAAATTAATCATATTAAGTGCTTGTATTAGAGAAGTCTCAAATCAATGATGTAAGCTTCTACCTGAAGAAACCAGACAACAATGAGCAAATTAACCCCAAGCAGAAGGAAGGAAATGGTAATGATAAGAGCAGAAATCAATGAAACTGAATACAGAAAAACAATAGAGAATAGCAATTAAACTAAAGATCAACTTTAGTTGATTAAACTAAAAAATCAACAACATTGTAAATCTCTAGCCAGATTGATCAAGAAGAAAAGTGAATAAATATGAATTACACTGAGAATGAAAAGGAACATCACTGCAGGTCCTAGAAATATCTGATGGGTCATAAAGTTTTATGATGCATTACTTTATGGCTATAAATATGACAGCTTAGGTAAAATGGACAAATTCATTTAAAGACAAATATGATAGCCCATTCAGGAATAACCTGAGTTGTCTTATACCTTAGAGAATTAAAGCTGTAGTTTAAAACAACTCCAACAAAAAATTCCAGACCCAGATGGCTTCACTGGCTAATTCTTAAAAAAAAAAAAAAAAATTAACAAAGGTGTGCAAATTTGAGTGATGGCTAAATCCTCAACAACAGCAGGGGACTATGGAAGGAAGGTATAACTTCTTACTAACACAGAAATCCATGCTGCACAAAACTGTCATTTAAGAAAGACAGTGAAATAAAGACCCAAAGGAAGAGAAAATGATAACAGATGATGGCATTGAAGCATCTCTAAGGTTCTTGTATAGCTGGGGAGAAGGTGCTAGATATTGATCACCTTTTCCATGTTATTAAAGACACACAGTAAAAAGGTCAGTCTAACCACTACACAGAGACAGGCTGCTTAACATGGGATGGTAACAGTTCTAAAACACAGTCTCAAACTATATGAGTCAAAGCACTGGGTGTGGTGCATAAACAATGAATGCTGGAACACTGAAAAAATTAAATTTAATTTAAAAAAAAAGAAAAGAAAAAAGAAAAAATAAATAAAAGAATTAGATTTGAGGACAAAAAAAGAAACAAAGGAAAGTATGATGAGAGTGTTACATCATACAGGGAATATCAAGAAAGACATAGAAATTATTTTGAAAAAGAAAAAATGGTCAGAACTATTATATATAATATATATTAGCAAGTATACAATCATGATGGAAAATTTTAACATACCTCTAAGTATTTGATGGCTCAAATGTGAAAATAAATCAGTAAAAATACAAAAGTGAAAACAATTAATAGGCTTATCGAATTGTCTAACAACTGAATAACACAGATTCTTTTCCAACACACAGAGAACATTTATAAAAAGACTATGTGTTGCCCAAGCCATAAAATCAGCCTCAATACATTTCAAATGATAGTTATCATATAGACCAACTTCTCTGAGCACAAGGAATACGAGTCAGAAAAAAAAAAATTAACTTGTACAAAACAACACAAAAGCACCAAATACCATTTTCTGGAAACTTAGAGCCATAAGTGCCTACATTAGAAAATAAGGAAAGCTTCACATTTGAGCTAAGCATCCTACTATATATTATAAAAAAGCAGAATAGGGGTAGTGCCTGGGTGGCTCAGTCCGTCAAGTGTCTGCCTTCGGCTCAGGTCATGATTCCAGAGTCCTGGATTTGAGTCCTGCACTGGGCTCCCTGCTCAGCAGGGGTCTGCTTCTCCCTCTGCCTCTGGCCCTTCGCCCCCCCCAACTCAGGTTATCTCTGTGTGTGTGTGTGTGTGTGTAAAATAAATAAATAAAATCTTGTTTTTTTAAAGCAGAATAGGTCCAAAAGAAGTAGAAGGAGAAAAAAATAAGGATAAAAGCAGATATAAATAATACTGAAAACAGATGTACATGAGAGAGAGCAACAAATCCAAAAGTTGGATTTAAAAAATCTATTAAAATGAATGAACCTCTAGCAGAATTAATTGAGAATAAGAGAGAATGCATAAACAAACAATATTAGGCATGTAAAAGAGGTCCTAAATACAACATTTAAAATACTTTCATGCTAAAAAGTTTGCAAGTGTAGATGACAAATCCTTATTTAAAAACAATTTACTGAGATGCCTGGGTGGTTAAGTGTCCAACTCTTGATTTCCACTCAGGTCAAGATGAAGCCTGCATTGGGCTCCAGGCCCAGCATGGAGCCTACTTAAGGTTCTCTCTCCTTCTCCCTCTGCCCCTTCCCCCTCTAAAAATAAACAAACAAGCAAAAAAACAAGTTAGCAAAACTAACTCAAGAAGAAATAGGATAGGGGCACCTGGGTGGCTCAGTGGGTTAAGCTTCTGCCTTCGGCTGGGGTCATGGTCTCAGGGTCCTGGGATCGAGCCCGGTATCAGGCTCTCTGCTCAGCAGGGGGCCTGCTTCCCTCTCTCTCTCTCTGCGTGCTGCTCTGCCTACTTGTGATCTCTCTCTCTCTGTCAAATAAATAAATAAAATCTTAAAAATAATAAAAAATAAAGAACTGACTTTGTTAAAAAGAAGAAATAGGATAGATAAACCTGAAGATTCCCTTTCAAAACATGCACAAGGCAAAGTTTCACAGTATAACCCCTCCTCTTCAACCTTACACAAGAAGTCCCAACCAATATAGTAAGACAAGAAAAACAAACATGGTACAGATTGGAAGAGAACTTTTCAAGCTCTCATTATTTTCAGACATATGATTGTTATTCCATTATAATAATTTGCAGATAAATTAGTAAGGATTGAGCTAGATCGCTGAATTAAAAGTCAATATTCAAGAATCAATATTCTTTCTGCACACCTGCAAAAAGCATTTTGATAATACATATTTCTAAAAGATGACATTTACAAAGCACACCTTCCTGCCCCAAATTAATTACCGAGGAATAAATCAACAAAAGATACGTCACTCCCTTATACAGAAAATCATAAAACTTTTTGAAAGAAACCTAAATAAGTAGAGAGAGACACAAAAAGAAACCCATCCCAAGAACCACTGTGATGAATCTGCAAAGCACCAAAACAGAGAAGATCTTAAGTATCCTGAGAGAAAAGACAAACTGCTAAAAAACTGCTAACAAAGAAACAATAATTTGGCTTTTTAGTAAAACATCAACATTAAAAGCTTCAAAGCATCAAAGTGCTGAGGACAAAAACCATCTGCATAGAGTTGTATACCCAGGGAAACATTTATTCCTAAGAGTAGGCTGGAGTAGGATTCGGGGAAGGTGTAGAGTAGGAAATATGAGGAATCTGTTTACTGTGCTGGACAACAGTTGCACTGGCAGAATCTGTCTGATAGAACTATTTTGGAACTCTGGGATGTATTGAAAGCTTCCAGGGGAGACTTGGAAGGTGAACAGTGGTCAGTTTCAGCCTCCACCCATCTGCCACCACCAGCCACATGGCAGGCAGCTGTGTGTGTGTTCCTGAAGCAGCCTGCACACAGCTTGCAGGAGCCAGAGTAGGGCAAAAGGGAACCTGTCCTATAAATACCAGGGATCTGTGCTGTGACTGCTGATTGGTGGTTCTGAGCACACACTTGCTGCCAAAGAGGTGGAAAGCCATTGTTCTACACCTCTCCCTGTTGTTACAAGCCCCTCCCAAACCAGTTGATATGACTTCCAGGGGAATTTAGAGAGCCAGCATCCTTCTTTTCCCTCACCACTTCTTTTTCCTATTCCTTCCTTTTGGGAGCCAGACATTAAAGACTAAGACATTCATAAGCAACTACATATTCAGGGAAAAATAGAAAGTGAGCATGCAAGCTCAGAGAAAAATTTAGAAAGGATGCCAGAAGACCTTAAGATCACATCTCAGGCTGACCCCTGGCAAAATCACAGCCTGCAACAATCAAAAGAATAAACAAATAAATAACAGCAAACCATGAGATATGGGCAAAACTGGAGAAAGTCAAAGAAAATGTATGAACAAAATGGAAATATTAAAAAAGAGAGGGAAAACATATAAAGAAACAAAAAATAAATTCTGGAGCAGAAAAATACAATAACTCAAATAACAAGTTCATAGAGAGATTCAAAGGCAGATTTGAACAGGTAGAAAAAAGAATTAACAAATTTGAAGATGGAAACCACAGAAATGATCAACTCTGAGAAACAGAAAGAAAAAAATTGAAAAAAGGTAAACAGAGCCCAAGGGATCTGTGGGACACCATCAAGAGACCCACATTGTGTGAGTCTTAAAAGAAGAGAGAAAGAAGCAGAGAGAATATTTGAAGAAATAAAGGTTGTAAATTTCCCAAATTTGAGGAAAGACATGAATATAAATCTCCAGGAAACTCAAGTAACTTCAAGCAAGATGAACTCAGAGACCTTCACCAAGACACAATACAACCCAACTTTCAAAAGCTAGAGCCAAAGAGAAAATCTTGAAAGCAGCAAGAGAGAAGCAAATCATCATTTACAAGGGATTCCCCAATAAGATAATCAGTATATTTCTCATCAAAAACTTTAGAGGGTAGAAGGCAGTAGGCCAATATTTCACAATGCTAAAAGAAAAGAACTGCCAACTAAGAATCCTATATCCAGAAAAACTGTCCTTCAAAAGTCAGGGAGAAATTAAGACATTATAGATCAGCAAAAGCTGAGGGAGTTCACTACCACTGAACCCAACCTTCAGTATATGTTTGGAGTCCTCCAAGGCAAAACAGAAGGACATGGGACATAGCTTGAGCTGTGTGGAGAAACAAATATCTCAATAAAGGTAAATTCATGGACAATTACTGAAGCTGATATTACTGAACAATGGTTTGTAACTGTACTTTTTGTTTTCTACATGATTTAAGAGACTAATATATTTAAAGAAAAAAAAAACTAGTATAAAAGGTAACATTAGTGTAACTTTGGTTTAAAACTCCAAATCTTGTTTTCTGCATAATTTAAGAGACTAATGCATTTTGAAGAATTATTAGCTTATGTCTTGGGGCACACAATGTATAAAGATGTGATTTTGTGACACTAACAATAGTGATAGAGCTATAAAAGAGCAGAGTTTTTATGTACTTGAAGTTAAGTTGGTGTGAATGCAAATTAGAGTGTGATAACTTTAGGTTGTTCAGTGTAATCCCCATGGTAACCACAAATAAAATAGCTATAGAATAGACATAAAAGAAATTAAGAAATTTAAACATTTCATGACATCAAATAGGCTAAACATAAAAAAAAGACAGTAATGCAGAAAATGAGGGGCAAAAAAGCTATAACGCACAGAGAAAACAAAGGGCAAAATGACAGAAGTCAGTCCCTCCTTATTGGTATTACTTTAAATGTAAATAGATTAAACTCTTTAATGGAAACGGAGATTGGCAAAACACCCTCACACACACATACATGATCTGATTATATACTGTCTATAAGAGACAAACTTAAGATCCATAGACACAAATAGATTAAAAGTGAAAAGATGCAAAAAGATATTCTATGAAAATAGTAATTAAAAGAGAGTAGGAATGGCTGTACTAACTAATATCAGACAAAATAGACTTTAAATCAAAAAAGTTTAGACACGAAAAAGGACATTATATATTAATAAAGGGATCAAGATAGCAAGAAGATAAATAATTATGTATCTAATAACAGACCACCAAAATATACATTCTTCTCAATCCACATAGGACATTTTCCAGGATGGACCATATATTAGGCCACAAATTAAGTCTCAATAGATTTAAAAAGACAGATATCATACAAAGTATCTAATCTGATCATAGCAGGACAAAGTTAGAAATCAATAACAGAAGGAAAACTAGAAAACTTGTGGAAATTAGACAACACACTTTTTTAAAAAAGATTTTATTTACTTATTTGTCAGAGAGAGAGAGAGAGAGCACAGGCAGACAGAGTGGCAGGCAGCGAGAGAGAGAGAAGCAGGCTCCCTGCCAAGCAAGGAGCCTGATGTGGGACTTGATCCCAGGACACTGGGATCATGACCTGAGCCGAAGGCAGCTGCTTAACCAACTGAGCCACCCAGGCGTCCCAGACAATGCACTTTTAAACAACCAAAAGGCCAAAGAAGAAATCATAGGGAAATTAGAAAATACTTAGAGATGAATGAAAATGAAAACATGCATACCAAAACTTATGGGACACAGTGAAAATGGAGCTAAGGGGGAAATTTATAGCTATCCATGCTTACATTAAAAAATAAGAAATATCTAAAGTCAACAACTTAACTCTATACCTCAGGGCACTAGAAAAAGAACAAACGAAACCCAAAGTAAGCAAAAGGGAGGAAATAACAAAGATTAGAGTAGAGATAAATGAAATAGAGAATAGAAATACAAGAAAATCAATAAAACCCAAAGTTGGTTCTTCAAAAAGTTCAACCAAAATGACTAACTTTTAGCTAGACGAACTAAGAAAAAAGAGAGATAACTTATATTATGCAATCAGAAATGAAAGTGTAGACATTACTACCAATTCTATATAACTGAAAAGGATTATAAGAGAGTACTATGGACAATTTTGTATAAATAATTGGATAACCTAGATGAAACAGACAAATCCCTAGAGACACAAAACCTACCAAGAAGTTAGAAAAAAATTAAAGAAGAGAGAACATTTCCTAACTTAGCCTGAGGCCAGCATTACCCTGATAACAAGGCCAGATAAGGAAACTGTAAGAACAGAACATTACAGACCAGTATCCTTTATGAATATTGATGTAAAAATCCTTAACAAAATACTAGCAAACTGAATTCAACAGCATGTTAAAAGGATTATACACCATGACCACGTGGGATTTATTCCAAGAATGCAAAGATGGTTCAACATATGAAAATTGATCAGTGTAATATACCCCATTAACAGAATGAAAGGGGGAAAACACATGAGCATCTCAACTAATGCAGAAAAAGCATTTGACAAAAGTTCAACAATTCATGATTTCCTTTCATGATTAAAAAAAATACTCAAAATACTAGGAATAGAAGGAAACATCATTAACATAATAAAAGTCATACATAAAAAACAGTGAACATGACATTCAGTGGTGGAAGACTGAAAACTTTTCCTCT
>PISX010023139.1:0-30350 GCA_004024625.1 Mellivora capensis
CCCCCACACACGTGGTAACTGCCGGTTCCTTCTCTCCCCCACCCAAGTCTATGAAGGCCGGGGTGTGGAGGGTGCAGAGCTGCAGTCCCCATCACGACCCCAGTCCTGCACTCCATGCCGCCATTCCCACAAAGCGTTGTCCAGGCCCTGGGGACCTCTAGGAACAGAATGCTCACCACCCCTTGGACTGGAGGGTGAGTCCCAGGGCTGACTGGGGGAGGGCGAGGGAAGGAGCCCTGCGCTGCCACAGCTCCTAACACCAGCCCTGCAGGACAGCCCAGAGCCACCTCCAGACCCATGCCCTCAGCCCTGCAGGAGCAGTTTTCCAGGGACAACCGGCCACCACGGGACACAGGGAATCTGCGTGTTCCAGAGACAGCCATAAAAGGTGAATAAAAGTAACAAAGAAAAAGGCAATCTGAAATCTTCCAGGAAAGGACAGGACCCATTTACCAACTTCTTTCTGAACCATTTGAAAAACTGACTCCTTAAACACAGGGGCTCTTCAGCTGTTCATTCAGGGGGTGACGGAGCCATGGGCCATGGCCTGGAGGGCAGAGCCTGGAGAGTGGTGACCTTGCCCATGGCTGTGATATCCAGGGGACAGCAGGTGACAATGCAGAGGGAAGACCCCGCTCTGGGAGCTGCCTCCAGCTCTGTCTAAGCTTGCTGTGTGACCTTGGGAAACCGCACTCCCTCTCTGGGCCTCTCTTTTCCTTGCCCCTTAACAGTGCAGCAGGGGAGGGAATGCAGAAGGTACTGGATGAAAAGACAAGAAGAAACTTCTTACATCTGAAAGGTCAGAAGGGAACAACTGCACAGGTGTGATTTAGTGATCATAACCTTCCCCCCAAACCTGGCTCCCAGGTCATGACTGACTGCACTGGAGGCTTCACCTCTACCAGGAATCCTGGGATCATCCTCAACCCCTCCTACTCCTCCAGCTTCTTTCATTCCCCTCAAGTTTCCACTCAGCTTTAGGGACCACCATTCAGGCCCTGAATTCCTCCTTCCCTACATACCACAGGACCTTTGCTCATTCTGTCCCAATGGCCTAGAGCACACCTCCTCCTCATCTCCCCAGAGCTTCCCCTCCTTACCCCTCAGATCTCAGTGCAGGGAATCAGGGAAGCCCTCCTTCACTTTCCTGACAAGGTAGAGACCTGGGAAGCTCGTCCTCAGCATGCTGGTCACAAGGCAGCTTGCCAGGTGTTTGGTGAATATCTGTGCCCCCACGGGCTGTGAACTCTGGGTCAGGGAGTATCGTCTGTAGGGTTCACAGCTGTAACTCCCACAATAGTGCCTGGTCCCCAACCCGCCACACATTTCATGCTCCAGTGTCTGTGCCCTGCTGTCCCCTCCTGGAATACCCCTCCCCCTCCCCTGCCCCCAAAACTCAAGCCCCCTTCAGGTTTCAGGGTCACCTCCTCCAGGAGGCCCACTCTGGTTCCCTTTGGTGCCTGCTCTACTTGCCCCTCCTCCATCTCCAGAAAGCCCAGCTTCTGTTCCCTGACAGGGATTATTTTAGGGTCACGCTAGACCCTGAGCCACTGGAGGGGACTGGAGGTTTTCTTCTTCTCTCCCTTACATAGTGGCCCTGCACACAGTTGGATGGACGAGGGAAGGAGGGAAGGAGGGATGAGGGGGAATGAGGTGGGAGGGATGACCAGTACCAGCCCCCATTTATGTGGGACCCACCGCGGGCCAGGCACCGCACTGTTAGCTCTGGTGTTGCTTCTGTTCATTCTCCTGCCACCTTGTCCTGAGCACTGGCGTGTGCCCATATTCCAGATGTGGACATGAGGCTTCAGAGGTTGGGACACTCACCCAAGGTCATGCAGCAAGTAAACCCTTCCAGCTGCCTCCATTCATTACTCTCGCCATCCCCCAGACTGAGCACACACTTCATGGCCACATTCAGAGCGTCCCTGCTGATCCCGCCATCACTGGGGACCCACGACAGCTGCTTTGGCTGAAAGTCACGATCAAAAACATCTAGGCTTAGTTCTAGGACAACAGAGAAGGACCTGCCTTTTTCCATTGCATGTGTAGGGACAAGTGTGCCTGCCCAGAAGGGTCTCTGCCTACATGAGGGGGAGTATCCACAGGAGACCCCCCAGCCCTGTCCGTGGACACTCTTATCATCGGCAGAGACCCATCTTCTCCCTGCCCGGGGCTGGCAACCCTCCCAGGCCCCCTCGACACCTGCAGGTCCCTCTCCTCTGCCCCAGGAGCATCATCTACTGATCACAGGGACTCAGGTTCTAAAGTTAAGACCATGTGTGTCTCTCCAGTGAGCAGGAGCCATGGGGTCATTCAAATCCTGGAGACTGTGGGGAGAGGAAGAAAAATCCCAGAGGAAAAAAAATGGAGGGAATAAAGAGGAAATAGAATGTGCCAGGGAATTAATCTACTGCTCAGACATGAAAGAAATATGTTCAATTATATTTTCATTTCATTTCATTTGAATGTACACGTCATATTTAGCTGCCTGCAAGTCTCAGATTACCCAGAGAGAAAGCACAATGATAGAAGAGAGAATGAAAACACAGATTAAAAAAATTCCCAAATTGGAACCACTCAGAGAGAGAAATAAAAGCCAAACTTGAGACAAAAGCATCCACTTGGCACCAAGGACTTCTCAGCACCGACACCAGGTCCCTGTGGCCACGTGGCCCAGTGCCAGTGGCCTGCCAGCCCAGCAGTCCTGATCAGTGGCATCAGGGAAACTTCCTGGCCAAGGAGAGGCTCTGCTCTCCTCCTAGAGTCACTCTCTACTTGCTGTGTGATCTGAGGCAGGTCAGTGCCCTCTCTGAACCTCATTTTCCAAGGGTGTAATGAGAGGCCTGAACCAGACACCTTCAGAGGTAGAGGGAGAGAGGGGAGAAGTTAGAACCAGAAAGGGTCACACTGAAGCCTTGCCAGGGTGCAGGAGACCCCACAGACATTCCCTGTGCATTGAGATCCCCTGTTACACACTGAATTATCTCCCCCACCCAAAATTCATATGTTGAAGCCCTAATCCCCATGTGAGTATTTAGAAATCGGTTCTTTAAGGGAGGAATTAAGGTTAAACAGGGGCCTCAGGATGGGACCCTGATCCAACAGGACCAGTGTCCTTTTAAGAAGAGGAGACACCGGGGATGTGCACACAGAGAAAAGGCCCCATGAGGACGGAACGAGGAGAGGACCACCTGCAAGCCAAGGAGAGAGGCCTCAGGGAAACAGGCCTGCCCACACCTTGATCTTGGACTTCCAACTCCAGAATTGAGAGAAAACAAATTTCTGTTGTTTAAGCCGCACACTTTGTGGTATTCTGCCGTGGCCGAACATAGTTTTCTGCTATCCTCAGCCCCAGGTGACTGACCCACCTCCAGCAGGGCCCACTGATGAATCTGAACTAAAAGTCAAATAAGTGGGACAACATGCTGACGCCAAGTGGGTGGAGATAGATAATAGCACCTTCTCCTCTCCCTTCCAGCACCTTCTGTCTCCCAGGACCTCAGACTCTATGCTCTCTGTTCCCCCTCCCCCACCAAAACCGTACCCAGGAAAGACCCTGAAACTCCCTCTCCTCTCGCTGCAGAACGATTGGCTGAGCAGGGCCCAGCCCCCTGGGCAGCCTCTGCTATTTTCCAAGAAATGAGCACTGAAAATCTCAGGCAGCGAAGAGAGAGGATCCTGGTAGAAGGGGGCCCTCCAGCTTCCTGGCCGCTGGTTCTGCCCACATTCCAGCCCAGAAAACCCTGCAGATGCAAGGGACTCTGGACGGACCATTAGTCTCATGTCCAGGTTAGGGGTGTAGGGACAGAGAGAGGGGCCAGCCCCTCAGTGATGGTGCCCCAGCGGGAGGCAGCTCAGACTGACTGAGCTCAGACCCCTTCTACCCTGGCATCGAGGATGCGGCTTCCTCAGCTGCCCAGAGTGGGCATGGGACTCCCTGTCAGGCTCTGCAGTCAGTCGGAAAGCAGACCCAGCCATGGGTGGGGACAGACCGGCAGGCAGGCTGAGGCCCCACCACGTCAGGACAGAGCATGTCTTTGTGCCAAGTCCTCTATTAGGTTCTGGGGGTCCAGGAATACAGCCATGAACAAAACACAAAGTTCTCTGCCTTCGTGGCAAACTGTAGCCGATATTTACTGAGCCCTTACAGCCTTCCGAGGACCCTGTTGAGCCCTTTGCGCAACTCATCAATGACCTAGGTCTCATCACCATCCTCACGTTACAGATGAGGCAGCGGAGGCGTAGAGCTGGAAGTATCTTGCCCTGTATCCCTCCAGTAAGCACTGGAGTCGGGATTCAGACCCAGGCTGGGCTCATCAAGACATTATTAGTCCTAATCGAAGCATCATTATTATCTCATTATCACTATTAAGACAGACATCCCCATTATCTCGAATTTGCCAGATCATGATAATTGCCAATGGTCACTGAGCAGGATCTACCGGGCATCCCTTGCTGCTCTCAGCATTTCACATCAACGTCCTGTGAGCCACGCTGAGAGGTAAGGGCTTTTATCTCTCCTTCTGCGAGATGAGGAGACAGACCCAGAGATGCCAACTGGTGAGTGGTTGAGTGGGGATTGACGGCTGAGTGTGGATTCCAAAGCCCTTAATGGAGGTGGAGAAGGTTCAAAACTAAAGTAATTAAAACCACACTCCTGACACTTGCACAGCCAGCCATCTTAACATGGCCAATTAGACATGTCCTCTGTCTACGTGCACAGTCTCTGAGTCTTATGGCCAAGGGATAACATCTTGATGCCCTTGCTCTCAGTCTCCTGCCCCAGGTTTAGGGGTTTGTGCATGCTGATATGCTCTCAGCAATGGAGTGAGGGTGTCTGTTGCAAGCAGCACTGAGTTACTTGAAATAGCTCAAAGTGTAATGCTTTATTTTTGTAAGCCATGTCAAAGCATCCCTGGGGTTGGGGAGGTGAGAAGAACCAGAAACAGGGACCCTGTCACCAATGTCCCAGTCCAGGAAGCTTCTGTGTCTCTATGAGCATGACACTCAATTCCCTTAGTAGAGATGTCAGGGAAGCCAGAGAGCAGCACTGAGTAGAGACCCCACCAACACCCAGCCCACCACAGCTAGCTTAAAGAGCCCCTGACATCCCCTCCGGCAGCTGCAAAGAGGACTAGTGGGAACCAAAGCAACACCAGATAAGTCAATCAGACCGAAATAGCACAAGGCTCTGATAATCGAAGCTGCCTCTGGGACCACAGCCCACAAGAGCAGGCCAAGAACCCACATGCTAAACCCAAACGGGGGGGCTGCCTGCTAAAATAAGATTTAGATAGCACCTAGACTCCCCTAACAGAGTAGATGGAATGTGCAGGATATAATAAAAAAATTGCTCATCATATCCAACACCAAGACAATTTAATTTTAAATTAGCAAAGACAATCAACTGAGACCAAACACCAAGAAGAATCAGATGCTGGAATTAATTTGACAAGGATTTTAAAGCAACCATTTCAAAATGTTTCAAATATTAAATCACAAATTGTCTTGCAACAAATGAAAGAAATAGGGAATCTCAGCAAAGAAAGAGAAGTTTCAAACAGGAAATGAAACAATATTATAAAGCAAAACTATAGAAGATCTAAACAATACAATCAACCAGCAAGATCTAAATGACCTACATAGAACACAACACCCAACAATATCAGAATACGCAGTTTTGAAGTGCCCCAAAAACATTTACCAAGACAGAACATACCTTGACCATACGGGCCATATAACAAAACACAATGCACGTCTAAAAACTAAAATGGTATAGAGTGTCATATTGGTTCTCTGGTCATATTGGAATCAAATTAGGAACCAATAAAAACAGATAAAATATCTAAATATATAGAATTTAAACAACATTACTCTACATAATTTATGGGCCAAAGAGGAAGGCTCAAAAGTAATTTAAAAAAAATTACAGGGAACAAATGAAAACAAAAATACAATATATCAAAATATCTAAGATGCAGCTAGGTCAACACTGAGAGGGAAGAAGTTCATAGCACTAAATGCTTACATTAGAAATGAGGAAAGGTCTCAGATCATTGTCTAAGCTCTGACTTCAATAAACCAGGAAAAGAACAGCAAAATAAACCCAAAGCAGGCAGGAGGGAGGGAATTATAAAGATAAGTGGACATAGCTGACACCGAAAATAAGAAAACAATAAAGAAGAACCCCAAAGACAACAACAACAAAAAGCTGCTTTTCAAACAAATGAATAAAATTGATAAACCTCTGGCAAGACTGTCAGAAACAAAAAGAGAGAAGAGACAATATACCAGTCTCAGGAGTGATGTAAAGGATATCACTGTAAATCCTGCAGCCAGTAAAAAGATCTCAGAAAATATGATTAACAAGTCTATCTTCATAAACCAGACAACTTAGAAAAAATAGTCCAATTCCTTGAAAACCCCAAATTACCAAACTCAACCAAGGTGAGAAAGGTCATCAGAATACATTAAAGAAACTGAATTAATAATTAAAAAGCTCCTCTAAAAGAAATCTCTGGGCTTAGATGGTTTCGTTCTACACGTTTTAAAAAAGAATTACCATGAATGCTATACAATCTCTTCTAGAAAATAGAAGAGGAGGGAACCCTTTCCAAAGCAATGGATGAAACCCGTATTAACCTGTTACCAAACAGAGTAGGAAAAAAGGTAAAAGGATAGACCAATATCTCTCACAAACTTAGACCCAAAAATCTTCCAAAAAAAAAAAAAAGTTAGTAGCAACCAAATCCAACAACATATAAAAAGAATTATACACCATCTGCAAGTGGATTTTATTACGGGTTTACAAGGCTGGTTCAACACTCAAAAATCTACCAACATAATCCAGGGTACTAATAGGCTAGAGAAGAAAATCACACAATCCTATCAGTTGGCACAGAGAAAGCATTTGGCATTATTCAATGCCCATTTATGGTTAAAAAAAAAAAAACTCTTGAAAAAATAGAAATGAAAGGGAAATTCCTGAACTTGATTAAGAGCAGCTGCAAAAATCCCACAGTTGATGTCATATTTAATGGTGCATGCCTGAATATCTGCCCCAAAGATCAGGAACAGGGCGGGATGCCATTCTCATCACTCATATTTCTATTACTAGATGAGAAAGCCACTGCAATAAGACAGGAAAAAGAAATAAAAGACATAGAGATTTGAAAGAAAGAAAGAAAACTTCTTCTATTTGAAGATGGTATGATTCTCTTCATAGACAATCACAAGGAATCTATCAAATGAACAGCAACAAGAGAAAAACCTTTCTAGAACTAATAATAAGTGGGTAGGCAAGGTTACAGGATAAAAGATGAGCACACAAAATTCATTGTATTTCTATGTACTGGAGACAGTGACCATGTGGAATCTGACCTTAGAACACAATGACATAGTCTCCAAAGGAAACAGCATACTTAACTACCCACGTAACAAAACACTTACAAGATCCACATGTTGCAAATTACTGTGAAGAGCGTGGAAGTTGTCATTCTCATCCTCACAATGAGAAAAAAATGCTGATCCAACTGAAAACCATCTTCTTAAATGCATCAGGGTACTGAGACCACAGACAACTGGTGCCCCAAAAAGTGGAGAGACAGATGCCTACAATCACTGCTTACTGGGAGCACAAGCCCATAACTGGAGCTGGCATCTTTGGGAACACTTTCCACTGCACTTGGTGAATGGCTGGAGGCTCAGTGCCGCTTAGCTTGAGAGATGAAAAACTCCAAAGCACCAAATCCTGGAAGGTTCCCCCTCCTTTCATGAGTCTTACCCATGGGAGCCCTACCAGGTTCTGAATGTGAGGAGAGAAGAAAAGTCCCCTCCTGTTTCCCAGCAGGGAGAAGGGAAAATAACCATTTTGAAATAGGTGGTGAGCATTCTGTTCTGAAGAAGGCCCGCTGCAAGGGAACTGATTTTACCAGAGCCTAGCTACCTGGGGGCGGGGGATGCCCATCTCAGTCTCTGGGAATGCTTCCCCTTCCCCCCAAACCCTTCCACACCCACCATCACAGTAGGGCCCCCTTTGGTGACAGGATTACAGCTAAAAGAACTTCAAGCCTCAGATCCTATTTAAGGAGTCTGTAGGAAAACCCAAAACAGGAAACACAAAAGCAGGACAATGGAGGAAATTCTGACCTGTGATATCACAACTACACAAACAGAAACACAGCTTCGCTCCTAGCCAGATAAACAGAAAACCTCACATTCAAAATGGGTTCACTGGAGTTTCTGTGACTGGACACATCATGTCCAGCTCCCCACAAGAAATCACACTGCACGTGAAACGGTGAAAACAGTCTGAAGGCAAGCCTCCCCAGAAGGGTGCACAGGCATCCCCAGGGAGGTATTGATGTGATCTTATAATAAAATAAGTTCAAAGTGAAAATGCTTTAACCCTGATGCGAGGACACGTGAAACAGGGTTCTCATCAGAAAATGCATCAGGAGAGATTGCTTTATGGAAATCGATGAAAGCTCGTGAAAAGAATTATGAGCTCAATAATGAAGGACAAGTCAACAGAACGACGTAAATGCAGAGGAGAAAAGCCACAACCCACCCCGATTATAGACTCTGAGACACCGAACTGATAAAACCATGACATTGAATTATGAAGAAACATAGAACTTCTTAACAGAGACAGAAACCAGCTAATGTGCTAATGACTGGTACCTGGGGAACATCAGAGCCTGAGGCCAGCTCTGAACATTTTCTAGCCATGGAAGTGATTCCAGAAGCCTGGTCTGCCTCCCAAAGTGAGCCCTGGGGCTGGGCCCTTGGCCTGGCCTTGCCCTCACTGTGCACCCTGAGCTCAGCCTCCCCAACACCTTCTTCGGACCACAAGCCAGTCTGTCCTGCCCACCTCTCCACCTCCTCCAGGAAGTCTTCCCTGATTACTCCAGGCCCCAGTCACCCCAACTCTGACCTCAACATCTTCCCCTTAAACAGCAGGTGTTCTCAGCAGTGAGTCCTAAATCCTGTGCTGATACTTAGTAATAAGGTGGGAAGTGATACTTTCTTGCAGGTAAGAACTTGGACTCTGAAGTTAGAGAGACCTGGGTTTGAATCCTGCCTCCACCACTTCCTAGTTTGCCTTGAGCAAGTTATTCCCCCCATCTGAGCCTGTTTCCTCACCTGTAAACTGGGGCTAATTATGATATCTCCTTTGTGGGATTATTGCAAAACCTATAGAATAGAGCCTGGCCTGTGAAATCCCCTCGGTTTTGTCTG
Organism: Mellivora capensis; assembly: GCA_004024625.1. Classification (NCBI taxonomy): domain Eukaryota; kingdom Metazoa; phylum Chordata; class Mammalia; order Carnivora; family Mustelidae; genus Mellivora; species Mellivora capensis. The sequence goes on from PISX010023139.1 coordinate 9,244, forward strand.
AGACTTACCAGCCTTCCCGTTTTATAGGTGAGGAAACTGAAGCACAGAGAGGCTAAGATACTCATCCAAGGATCACACAGATGAGGCCATCAGAATCAGTTCTTTACCGGGAATCTGTCACCCCAGTCCTCGTCCCACCCGCTGTGCACCAAGGGCTTTATGCGGTACCTCCTCTCATCCCACAGCCATGCTTGGAAGGCATTCTCCTCATCCCCATCTCACAGGCGAGGAAACTGAGGCCCAGGGTGTGCACAGAGCTGACCCGAGGTCCCACAGCCAGCAGGTGGAAGAAGCCCATGGAATTCAGACCACGGCTCCCTTTTCCAAACCCACAGAAAGGGTGGTTCCCTCCTCCCTTCCTTGTTCGGAGCCTACAGGAGACCCAGGGGACCCCTGAGTTCTGAAGTTGCCAGGACTCTGTAGTCCTCGTCCTTTGCAAAGAGGAGCCTCCTCCCAGCCAGGAGGGGAGGGGAGGAGAGCCGCACCTTCTCTCCACCTCGTCCCTAGCAGTCACAGAGCTGCGCATGCGCTCCAGAAGCAGCAGTTCCATCTCTGGGACCAGCCCCATGCAGATGGGTTTTCCTTGCCTCATTATCTTCCCTCTTGGGGGACCTGTGTCCCGTCAGTCGTTTCCTTGCCCACTGCAGGGCGCAGATCCCCGCCAGGCTGCAAGCCCGCTCTAGGAACTCATAGCACCCCCCCCCCCCCCGCCGCCCCGGAAATCAATTGGAAACCCAGTTGCTAAATCCACCCAAGTCCAGAGGTTCATGAATCAAGGCCTCTTCTGGGCTCTGCTGGGCTAGCCGAGCCTCCGGCTCCCCAGACCCGGTTTCTGTCCGGGGTCTGGGAGCGGCGGGACCCCCGAGGGGCAGGCCCAGAGAGCCATGGCAGCGGGAACACTGCAAATGAAATGCCAAACCCCAAAGGTGAGCAGCTGTGGCCCCAGCCTGCCTTGGCCCTCACCGTCGACTCCATGGCGATGCTCGCACCAGCCAGGGGAAGTAAAATTCCACGGGAGCCTGCAGAGACAGAAGACACCCGGTCGGTCGGAGCTTCCCCCTCTGGCAGGTCTCTGCCCAGAAACAAGCTCTTGTCAAGTACCTGCCCCCAGAGAACTCCCCCTTCTGGAGTCACCTAGGAATTTGCCTCAAAGTTTCACTGCCATTGCCTTGCAAACCTGAGGGCTGACTTCGTGCCTCCTCCAGGCAGGAATGGGGGGAAGGGGGAGGGGGGAGGGGGGACGTGCATAAACACCCTACCTGCGGTCAGAGTGAGGGGCACAGCAGCGCCAGACCCAGGTCCATCTGGCCCCTGAGTTAATGCTCTAACACTTCGAGGCAGTCTGCAGATTCCAGAAGAGATTGGGGTGTGCTGCAGATTGGAAGGGCCAGACCTGAGGGCCCAAAGTCCTGAAATACTCTTCATGCCCCTTCAGGCTATGGGGACGGGGGTGAGGCTGTGTCTGGAAGCTTCCGTTCCTCGCAGTGGAAGCTGGTGCTTGTAAATTACTTCCAGTAATGGAGATGTTTGCTTGGGGAATTGGGGAGGCAGTAAACAGAAGCCAGAGTAATTAAACAGGAACTGCGGATGTGTCCAGCCTTTCAATGTGGCAGCCCCTGCATTGGCCTCCCACAGAAGTGAGGTGGTGCCACTGAGTGGCTTCTGTCTGCTGAGATGAAAGATGGAAAATCAGAGAATCAAGAGCTAGGGGGATGGGGTATCCCTGGGAGACCCGAGTATAACCCCCTCATTGGACGGATGGCAAACCGAGGTCCTGGTAGGGAAAGACACCACCCAAGGACACGTAGCAGGCTAGCAACAGAGGGGGCTGGATTTCAGCTCTCCTGGGAGCCCCATCAGGGCTGTTCCCAGCACACCTGATTAAGTATGGGGTCAAGGTCATGGCAGGTGACAAAGAAGGAAACTGAGGCTCAGGAAGGGTAGGTAACTTATCAAGGATTCACAGTGAGGTAAGAAGAGAAAGCAAAAGGCCCTGGGTGTCTCTAGCCTCCAGGGCCCTTCTTCAGCTTCTGGTTCACAACTCCATAGTCCAGGGAGGCCCCAACAGGGACAGGAAGACACCCACTGGAGGACAGGTCCAGAAACCAGACCCCAAAATGCAAAGCAGGGCCATTTGCCAACCTGTGTTCACTTCTTCTAATTAAGCACCAACTGTGTGCAGGGCCCCGGACCTCAGAGCAACCCAACAAGAGGGCAGCGACTCTCCCCCTTCACGAACAGGAAATCAAGACTCAGAGAAGGCAAGTAATGCGCTCCAGGTCACACAACGGTGTGTGTGCCTAAGGCTGTCACTTATCCACTTACTGCCTCTCAGCTCCAAATCCTTCATTACCTGCACGCAATACCAGAATATCTCCCATGTCTCCCTTCTCAGATACGCAAAGATATATACACCCATAGATGATTTAGAGGACACATAACATAGGGCATCATATATATGATATCTCATACATGTGATGTTAAAACTTTGTGTAATTGCCATGGGGGATCCCAGGAGGAAAAAATGGCGGCTTCTCTTCTTGGTTCTTGTATGCTCTTCTTTGATTGTTCCTGAAAGTACAAAAGCGAGCCTGCAGGACTCCTAGTGGTGTCCACCACCCCAGTGAGCAAGCGCCGACAGGTTTCTGGGAGAGCTGTCTCCCTGTGGATGGCTTCCCCTACACCCCAGCAGGTTCCCCGGCATGCCCTCCCCTTCCCCCACAGCAAACTCCTCCACCATCTAGCAGGCTACCACACGTGCTCTCTGACAGGGCTTGCACCCTGGTGGTGGTGGCAAAATGCAAGAGAGGCTCTTCTAGATGTGTCCCTCCTTGCACAAAATCCTCCATGTAGTGACCACTCCCGCCTTCCTCGGAATTCTGTTTGCTCCTGGCAGGCAATCCCTACTTACATAGTCAATCATACTTATATTGAATTTTACCTGTCCAAATTTGCAGTGGTTTCTATCTCCTGTTTGGACTCTGGCTGATGAGGAATTGGCGCTAGGTGTGATCCCAGGTGACAGACCCACAGAGATGGGAATCTTGGGATCAGATTGGTCATGCCCTCGGGTATGAACACAGTGCTAAACCCCTTGCCACTGGAAATGGGATGCTAGTAATCCATGTCTTCCAGTGGCACCGGGATGCATCAGGACATGGATTACTGGCGTCTCAGTAATGGCTTTTGGTGGCAATATGACCACCTGCAATTGATCACAATGAAGTGCCAACTAAAACACGTGCCTTGGGAGACTGTGTAGATGCAACACTTGACTGTCGTGGTGGTGACAGTCACTATGGGGGTAGCGGGGGACCCTCCTGAGTGCCCTGGAGCATGTAGAAGCAAAGTCACAAGCTCAGTCCTTCAACTCTTAGCTATGATAGCCCTAAACAAATCTTTTCTTTCTTGTGGTCACAATGCTGATGGTGTCTGAAATCCCATACAAAATTAATTAAGCAGGTTGCTGAATCCCAACATCCATTGACTTTATAGTCTTAACAAGTTTCTTGTGTGAAAGTTAGGTCCTTGAGGAATCACTTCTCTTGGGAGGGGTGGGGAACAGGATATGGAAACTTGGAAGGAGAGCATCTGGTTGGACCTAGATGATACCAAAGCCTTGAACCACCTGAGCACCCCTTGACAGTGAAAGTGGCTTTCTCTCTGCTTGAAAATTCTGTGACAAAGTCACCTGGGGCCTAGGCCTTTAAAGGGGATGCTCACTCACTTTAAGAGCCATGACAAAGGCCTGTTGTTGCCACTAGACCCATAACTAGGACCAAATCTCAGCATGGTCCAAAGGGACAGGTACAAATTATGACCCAGAAGAAAGAGTTTACACAACTAAAGCAAGACTTTACTAGCGTATATTGGGGCAAAGCTGGAGGGCACGTAGGAGTGGGTTCTGCTGCAATTAGACCAGGGAGGACATGAAACACAAAATTGGCCCCAATTCATTGATATGAGTGCACTTACCAACAATTCTGGATGTAATCTGTTAGCTCACAAAAATGGAGGTGGCCACAGCTTACTTGGTTGGTGGACTGGAAGTCTCATTTGGTGGGGCTCTACATCTGTGATGCGGGAGTTCTGATGTAGAGAGAAGCCAGGGGTGATATGCAGGAAGAATCCAAAGGCTTAGGAAGATTGAAACATTGGGCTTGGTTTATCCTGTGCAACCCGCACACCCACACTCAACTGTGCTGTGTGAGAACACTCAGAAGAAACTAAAGCGCCGAGAATTCCATCCGTGAAAGGAGTGTACATGCTTTCCCTGCATCTTTGAAAAGTTCTGTGGTTGCTCTTCTTTGTAGGATAGGTATGGCCTTGAGTAAAAGCTGCTACTGAAATGGGCTCATGGAAATCAGTGGGGATGGGAATAATGGGATCTAGAGGAACAGAGGCCAAAATTAAGGCGGGAGCCTCTACTGAATTAGACAACAGGGAGGTACAGGTCACCAGCTGCCTTGTTAGCTGAGATCCTTGATCATGGCTAATTGGGCATGGCATCCCTAGAAAATAAGTAGATGAGCAGTCTACTAGAGCATTCCTGGTCTAACTGAAAAACAAGCCAATAAAATCCCCCAAAAATGAAACCCTAGTTCTGCTAGCCACTTACCACACTTGAGGCACCACAGTGGAAGGCCAAAGCCTCTCACTCAATTTCAAGATTCAGGTGCTTCTGATTGAAGGGAGGCTTAGCATCTTACAGGGGATGAGGGACCATCACAACAAGCACATACATCAGCTTTCCCCAAGCCACCTGCCGCCACTTACTGGGAAAAGGCAGTTCATTTGGGGGACTCCTAGACAGTGAATCTGACTTGACGCTAATTCCTGGGGACTCAAAATGCCATGGTGGTCTACCAAAGTAGAAGTTGACAGAGGTCAGGGGATAGATGGAGCTCAGGCCCTGCCCATGATGAGCGCAGCTGGTCCACCATCCTGATCTGGTTGTGTCCCTTCACTCTGACCTCACCTTTATAAACAGTCCACCTATTAAACTCTCCTCAGAAGCAACCAGACCCAAACAGTGGCCTGATGAGCTCTTTGTGGTGATTTTGAGGAATTCCTAGAGACTGAGAGAGGGCTAGGATGGAAAACAAGACTTTCCTGGAGGCCACACGGTGAGGAGACAGCACACCTATTAAAAAGGTGAAGACCCAAAACTCTGACAGCACCAAATGCTGACAGAGGAAGCAGAGCAACAGGGACACACCCTCACCACTAGTAGGAATGCAAAACAGCACGGCCACTGCGGAGACAGCCCGGTGATTTCTCACAGAGCTTCGTGCTCCTGGGCACTTACCCAAATGACTTGAAAATTTGTGTCCACAACAAAAATCTGCACATGAATATTTATAGCATCTTTATTCACAATCACCAACAACTGGAAACAATCAAGGCATCCTTAAATAGATGAACGAGTAAACAGACTGTGGTACAACCATATAATGGAATATTATTCTGTGATTTTTAAAAATGAGTTATCAAGCTATAAAAAGATATGGATGAAACTTCAGTGCACATTGCTAAGTGAAAGAAGCCAGTGGACAAAGACTGTGTGATGTGATTCTAATTGTATGGCATTCTGGGACAGACAAAGCTATTAAGACAGTTAAGAGATCATCTAGCCGCTGGTATAGCTACTAGAGTAGATGAAGGATGAGGGGTGGGGAGTTAGGGTATTAGAATGATGCTGTAAAATATGGTAGCAGAGGACACATGACATTGTGCAGTTGTGAAAACCTATAGAATTTTACAACACAAAAAGTTCATCTTAGTACACATAAATTTTTTAAATATCATCTTGGGGGTTTGAAACTCCCAGGATGGGAACAGACTGACAGGAGAACCTAAGCGTATTACAAATGTATGAAACAGCCTTAATAAAGGGAATAGAGGGGGAAGTGTTGACGTAAGTAGATCTGGGACTGAGATGAAAGGAACTGCATGTAAGAACTGTGCTCTAGCTGATACAGCGGTTCCCACAGGGCTATGGATTCTCAGTCCTGATACTGCTCAGCATGAATACACGGGAATCGAGCACCTCAATAAATGCGTGATGGACTGTACACCCAGATTTCTCAATGTTGGAGCAAGGTTTTACACAGAAGTGGCAGGATGGGGTGGGGCTGCGGTGATACTAAGTTTAGTTCACCAAATCCCTTCTGTGAGACTGATTGGATTGTTCTCAAATTTTTACTATTATAAGTAACCCTAGAATCTAAGGCTTCTGGAGAAGGAGAGATGGGAGTCTCCAGACCTCATTTTTTTTTTCTTCTCAAAACTACACAGTAAATATGTTACTAGTTCATTGGATGGGTGGAATCTGATGGATGGGACACAAAGAGGCATGGTGTCGATTTCCCCAGCCCTGCCTGGGCTGAGCCCCATGCTCCCTAGAGGACATCACAGGTATTTGTTTTGATCTTGTGCTCACCTTCAACTATGACAGCATCTTATGGAGTTGAGATCTGCCCATCTGTCAGCTCAAAAAGGTCCAGTCAGGTCCTCTCTCCCAGCTCAGGTCTCATGGGGTTCAGGGAACCCCGCTGGGAAGGGGTTGGGGAGGCTAGGGGCAGGGTGGTCATGTTTCCCTCCTGCTCTTCTTCTGGGGCTGTTTCAGGACAAGGAGAGCTGTGTTTTACCTGGTTGGCACTCTGGTGGAGGTTCTGGTCCCCGGGGGGCACACACATGCCAGGTCCCCCCACCCTGCACAAGTGGGTGTGTTTATGGGGACTCCACAGGTCCCTGACAGAGGGCATGCTCTCTCTGGCTGACCTTTTGAGCCCGTCCCCAATCCCAAAGGTTCTCCTTGTTCCGTCCACCCCACTGCTGGGATCCCTTCCTCCCAAGAAGATTGCTCGAGGCTCAGTAAAGTCTGTGGCATCTATGTGTGTCTTAGTCTGCTGGGAACACTATAACAAAAAGACTGAGTCACTTATAAACAATAAAAGTTTACCCTCACAGTTCTGGAGGCTGGGAAGTCCAAGGTCAAGGTTCCTGCAGTTTTGGATGTCTGGTGAAAGCCCTCTTCTCCCTCCTCTCCTCATAGAGTGGAAGGGACAAGGGATCTCTCTGGGATCTCTTTTATAAGGGTACTAATCCAGTTCATGAGGTCCCTACCCTTACCACCTAAACATCTCCCAAAAGCCTCCACCTCCTAATATCATAACGTTGGTGATTAGGTTTCAACATATGAATTTGGGGGAAAGGGTTGGCGGGCACAAACATTCAGTCCGTAGCAACATGTTTCAAGAAAATTCACCTCCCCTCTATCCACTACCTGGATCACAAGCTGCCCCACCCTGCTTCTCATCTGTCACTGCTTTGGTGGACAACTGTGGCCAACCTCCAGCCAGCTCCTGACCTTCTTAACTCTCCAGGCGTGTTCACTTGGGAGACGGTATCTTCCAGCAGCACACGAAACTGAGGCACAGAAAGGTTAAGTCCCAAATATAACAGACAGGATCGACAAAGCCAAAGCTCGCTCTTTGAAAGAATGTGAAAACAGGAGGAGATTCTGGCAAAACAAAGACAGGGAGAGCAAGAAAGCACACATATATAAGCTATAGAAAGCAATGGGAAAGGGAAACTTCTGCAGAAATAATAAGATCAAATGCATGGAAAATTGAACAGCTCTATGTCAATATATTTGAGGTTCTGGATTAATTGACTGTATTCCTAGAAAAAATTATATAACCACCAAAACTGACCCAGAGAGAAATTTCTGAATTCTTCATAATTTCATCACCATTGAGTATAATCAAGAGTAGAAACCTTCCCACAAATAAAGCACTTTATCCCCACGGTTTCACAAGTTCTCGCCAACATGTATGACAGAGATTACTTCAGTCCTATGTTAATACTTCTATTTATGACACCAACAAAACTTTGCATCCCAAGTCCCACCATAAATGGAAAATTGTGGAACAGGCTCACCCAGAAATGTAAATGCAAAAAAGTCTTTTAAAAATTCTGCAAGAAAACACCATCAGTGAATAAATTAGATAATTGTATTATGACCAAGTTTGGTTTTTCCTGGGAATGCAACGTTAGGTTAGGCTTAGTATATGAATTAACGTAATCCATCCCATTAGATGTTTTCAAAGGAGATGATCGTCTGAAGAGATTGAGCAAAAGCATTTGATGAAAGTTGGCATCCATTCACAGCAAAACCCCTTGGCAAACGAGAAATGAAAGGAAGAAAAGAGACTCTAGTAAAAAAATAAATAAATAAATAAATAAAAGCCTACAGCAAACAAAATATTTTGTGGTGAAATGTTGAAAGCTTTCCCATTAAGACCAGGAACAGGACAAGGATGGTGGCCAGCATCATTTTCTACTCAACATGGGAGGTTTTTTTCTAAAGCACTTCACAACAAAGAGAAAGGAAAAATACACAGATGGCGAAGGCAGAGGAAAAAACTGTCATTATTTGCATACGCTGTGTTTGACTTTTTGCAAAACTCAAACGAGAACCCACAGATCATAAGGGAGTTTAACACGTTTGCTGGACTCAAAATCAACGTACGAAGAGGAACAGGCTGTTTGCAACAGAAAATTTTGTTTACAAAGTTTCTGAGATAAGTAATAATAGCCTGACAAAAGTTGTGAAGTTTTTGACGTAGAAAATTAACATTTGGGTGTGCCTGATAAGAACTTGGCACGTTGCAGCATTTCATGAAACGTGTGTTTCTGTTTCCCCTCTGCCCTATACCTGAGATGTTTGCATTTTCATCCTAAAGAAACACTATCAGATTTGTCAGAACAATTTGTGCACATGGAGCCTTAGTGACCCAGGGTTACGCTAAAGACTAATATTTGCATAATGCATTTGTCAACACTGTCATCCTTATTATCTTTTCTCCAACAGCAGTGGGTGATAATGTTTGCATTTGCCCCGGAAGGAAAGTGACCTGTGGGAGGGGATATAGTCAGCTTGGCATCGGGTTTTGGTCCTGAGCTGTCTTGGTTCCGTGGCTGTGGTGTCTCACACAGCCTGGCCTCTCCTGAATGGGCTCATTCCTTCTGGAACTACAAGGGTCTTTACTGAGCCTTGCAGCAGGACCAAGGGAGGCAGTGGTGTGCACAACAGACATGCATTTTGTCTTCTTGGAGCTCAGCCTCCTAGAGGATCCAGATCTTCGAAAACCTGTCTAGAGCTATGCTACCCATGATGCTGAGCACAGAGGAGGGAAGCAAGGGGGCTTCCAGGAGGAAGGGATGTTTCATTCCCAGCCTGAAAAATGAGTCCTCTAGTTAACCCCACTCCAGTGGGAGCGAGCTAGAAAAGAGTAAGAAAGGTACCCAGGCTGTGGAGACAGCATGTTTAAGGCTTGGAGGGGAAAGAGAATGACCACCACGAAACACACAGAAATATGATCCAGCCAGAGGATCAGATGTGCAGGTGTAGAAGGAGAAATGGGGCACTCAGGAGCCAGGACTTCTAGGGCCCCATTCATTCACCAGGCTGAAAAGCATGACTTTTTTTTTTTTTTTTTTTTTGAGATTGTATTCATTTATTTGAAAGAGAGAGACAGAGCATGAGCAGGGGGAGGAAGCAGAGGAAGAGGAAGAGGGAGAAGCAGATCCCCCACTGAGCAGGGAGCCTGAAGAGGGGCTCAATCCCAGGACCCCAGGATCATGACCTGAGCCAGAGGCAGAAACTTAACTGACTGAGCCACCCAGGTGCCCCTGAAGAGCATGACCTTGACCTTAAGAGCAAGGACAAAGCCAGCCCTGTACTTTAAGAGGCAGAGTGAGCCAACTGGAGTGTGGGATGTAAGAGACTCTGAAGTCAGGAAACTGGGTTGAAGGAGACCCTTGTGCAAGGCTGGGGACCCACTCTCTGCCCATCTGGACCCCCTTATGCCCTCATGAGCCCACTCACAGTATCTATTGGGACCCTGGGCTGCTGGTTCAGACCCCAGGTCAGCAACTGAGGCCTTTGGAGGGGGATGGTAAGCCCCAGGGCAGAAAGAAGGCAGGGAGTTCCCAGGACTGAGGAAAGAGTGGTCAGAATCAGCATTTCTGTGCCACCAGAACTCTCCTTATAACCACCTTTTCTCTCTGCTTGCCTCTGCCTCTTTCTGCGAAGTGGCCTCAGTTCCTCCCTCTGTACCCAAGACAAGCCCCATGAGGACAGAAAGTCAGCCCCAAGCTGTTGCCAACCCAATAGCCTGAAGGTAATAGAAAGCCTTCCCCAACAGCTCCAGGAGAAAATGCCAGGGAGGGAGACAGACGCCTTTTGGAGGGCACTCTTTCCAGTGATTACACCGCCACTTTTTATAATAATAAGCCTATAGACCTACACCGCAGAAGCTGGCAGTGTCTCCAGGAGCTGCTTAAGAACGTGGCCTTGCTCCACGGACTATTAAGTGAAGGGCAGATCCCTTCCGGTCTCTCTCCTGCTACCAGCAGCAAAAAGCCACCAGGTACCCACCGCCCAAATCTTTCCCCAGCCTCCTGTGGTCTCAGACAAGCCTGGCCTGGCAAGCCTCCAGCTCAGCAACCCCACATCTAGTCTTGATGCTGGAGACAAACTCTCCTGTCCACACATCGTGGGGCACACACAAGGATGTTTATTGCAGTATATGGATGTTTACATAGAGAAAAAAACAGAAACAGTCTAAGTATTCATTAGGAGGGGAATTGTGCAAGAAAGGAAGAAAGCAGGGAGAGGGAGGGAAGGAGGAAAGGCAGAAAGGAGAAATATCTAAGCATCTGAAATAAATCACTATGAAAAATCAAGGAAGTCCCCCTCTATGTACTGACATAAAAAGATGTCTAGGATGCTGTTAAAGATTAGAAAGCCAAGGGTGCCTGGTGGCTCAGTGGGTTAAAGCCTCTGCCTTCAGCTTGGGTCATGGTCCCGGGGTCCTGGGATCGAGCCCTGCATTGGGCTCTCTGCTCAGCGGGGAGCCTGCTTCCTCCTCTCTCTCTGCCTGCCTCTCTGCCTACTTGTGATCTCTGTCTGTCAAATAAATAAATAAAATCTTAAAAAAAAAAGATTGGAAAGCTAGATGCACACATACTTATAATGTGCTACCTTCTATCTGTTCAAAATCAAGCGTGCATATACGTGTGTGTACAAGCCAATCCCCAGAGGTCTGTTGGAACTGCATGGAACGCTAATGCTGGTGGTTACTATGGAGGTGAGGAGAGATCTGGAAGGGAGGGAGCAGAGGGGTGCCTTTTCTTTATATGACCTATATGCTTGAATATATAGCAGTAAAAGTGTCTGCAGATAGCCCTTGGATTGTTAGAAATAATTTTAAATGAATGAGAGAAAATAAAATAGCAGACACCATTGCTTATAATAGGAAAAAAAAAAAAAAAAAGCAGCCACCCAAATACAAAAATACACCCAGAGGGAACAGACTGACAGAAATGACGCGGCGCCCCATGACAACGGAACGCCAGGCAGCCATTGAAAGCTGGAACAACTTTACATGGGGAGGTGCTCTCAGATGAAAAGCAAATTGCAAATGAGTGTATACCAAATATTCTCATTCTGTCAAAGAAAGAAAATGTAGACTAGGCATAGAAAAATATAAGGCGAGATGGAAAGAGCGGAGCTTGGTGATCTCCCTGACCCGGGTTTCAGTCCCTCTGATGGTTGTGGGGGGTGGGGTATCATGGGGTTCACTGCACTACTCCGAGCCTCAGTTTACCATCCTTAAAACAAGAATCATCACAGTGTCTGCCTCATGAGGTTCAGATCCTAATTGAATTCGTGTGGCCGGAGGCCTATCATATAGGACCTAAGACAGCCAGCTTTTTATTATTTTATTATAATTCTCACCCAGGGTTCCATGGGGGAAGCAGGTTTATGATAACGTGGTCTGGACAGGACCTTAGTACTCTCTACATCCTCCTACACTTCTTGAATATTTAAAAGAATGTCTTAACTCTCTGCTCTGGACTGAATGGTGCCCCGCCCCCAATTCCGAGGTCAAAGTCCTAAGCTCCAATATGGTGGTCCTTGGAGAAGGGGCCTTAGGGTGGGGGGTAATTAAGTTCCAATGAGGTCAGGAGGGTGAGGCCCTCAGGATGGGGTCAGGGCCCTTATAAGAAGAGACACCATAGCTCACTGGTGCTGTCTGTCTCCAGCATGGGAGGACCCCAGGAGTGAGAAGCTGTCTGCAAACCAGGAAGAGGGCGAGCGCTGGAACCAGAATGCCCTGGTGTGGGGATCTCGGACTACCCAGCCTCCAGAACTGTGAGAAATATATCTGCTTCTAGTTACCCCAGTCTAATACTGTTTGTTATGGAAGCCACAGCAGACTAAGACACTTTCAAATTGAAACAAACAAAAACACTAATAATGGTGAAAAGAGGGTTGTAGGGGCCTGGTTAGCCAGAGGGAGCCATTTGGTTGTAAACTTAGATTGACCCCACCCCTCCCAGAGGAACTTACTTGCAAACCCCAGATATAGGGGCGGGCCAGACCAGATGGAGACATCCAATCAGTGGGGCGCCCATATGTTTGCTATGGTAAATTGGAATTCAATTGGCCACCCGTATTGCTGACCGAGCATGACTGTGCAGTTTTCCCTGTGTGTTGCAATCTCATTGGCCACCTGTGTGTGGGCCAGGCTCAACCACCTCTATAAAGGTTAGTCTGTGAGGCAGGGGAGGAGTAGTGATAGTCATGGGGTAGTCGTTGGGAGTGTGGTCGTTGGGGTCGATGTCCTGGACGTCATCGCCTCTTTGTAAGAGATGGCCCTGACTGGTCGGTTTGATTTTCGATGCTTGGAGCGAAATAAAGCTTTGCTCGACTTTCGCTTTACGTCCGTCTCATTCCTTTGATCACGGACCCTAACAAGGGTAAATAGGCTTGGCCCAACACTGCCTGGCAAAGCTGGCTGTCTTAGGTCCTACAGGATAGGCCTCCAGCCACATGAATTCAATTAAGATCTGAACTTCATGAGGCAGACACTGTGATGACTCTTGTTTTAAGGATGGTAAACTGAGGCTCGGAGCAGTGCAGTGAACCAGACGATACCCTACCCCCTGCTGGCCCCTCGTGGGGGGAGGTGTGCCCGACCACGCCCACTCCATCCCCAGGAAACCCCATCCCCTGCCCCCACCACAGTGATTATGGCACCAGGCTGGGAAATGAGCCCCCTGAGGCAGGCAGAGATAATCCCTCCCCACCAAAAGCTTGGAAACCAGGGGACCAGCAGAGGTGGGTGACAAGTGTTCTCCTGTCACCTGCCCGCGTCCTGTGATTTAGTATGGTTTGGACATTTCTCCAGCTGAGTGGCGGCCGGGACTCCAACCCGCCTGAAATCAGGCAGATGAAAGCCAGAGCAAAGGGCGCCAAGACATGGCTCTCTGTCATTCTGCCAGAGACAAGCGGCAGGTAAACCTGCTCAAGTCAATAAGGTGGCGGATCCCAGGTGGAAGGGAAAAATAGATGGAGAATTCCAGAAGTGGTGCCTTATTCGAGAGTCATGTGGCTCTGTTGCTCTCCCTGCCGCGGAAGGGCCACAGGGGAGGCTGCGTCCCACTGTGCAGAGGAGACCCTGCCGTGGGCAAGTGGCATCAGATCACCTGCTGAGTGCTGGGCCATAAGGGGCTCTCACTCCAAGGACGGGGTCCTGAAGATGGCAGAGTCAGTAACGGCCCTGCTGCTCTCCCACGCCCTCCTCATGCCCGGAGGTCACCCTCACTGCCTTACCCATCTCAGAGTAGGAAAACCGCAGTCCCTATCCCACAGGAAATGAAACAGAACCTCGGCAAAGACAAGTCACCCCTGTGTCTTAATAACACATAGCCTGTGGGAAGAGAGTCAGGTTGTGAGCCAGGTCTGTCTGCACCGAATGCACACCCTGACCCACTGCTCAGTGTGGGCTCCCTGGCACTTGCTGGACTGCTCCGGAAGTGACACGGGTACCCCAGGTCTCACCAGAGGCAAGGATACTCCAACTGCAATCCCTCACCACACACCCAGACAGGGGTTGAATGGGCTGTAAGGGTGTGTCTTACCTATCGTGGTCAATCCTGGCCTGGAAACTGGAGGCTGGTTTTGAGCAGCCTGGGCAGGCTCAGCCCTCCCCCACTGCACACCTTCCCCACAACCATGCAGGCCATTTACCCTTTCTGCCACACCCTTGCATTTGGACTGTTCATGCATCTCTGTCTGATTCCCTGCGGGACCCCAGAGGGAGTGCATGGCACAGGGCCCGCACACTGTCGGGCATATGGCCTGTGGTTCCTAGCACGGACCTCGAGTCACACGGCCGGGCCCAGAGTCCAGGTTTAGTTCTTCACCAGCTGGGCGCCCCCCGCCCCGCCCCACCCAATACTCTGCCTCTGAGGCCCCCTTCCCTCCTCTGTAAGGCCCGAGAGCACCACTGGCCCCTCCTGGAGGGCTGTGAGTGGAGGTGACAGACAGGCATGGAGAGCTCCCAGCACTGGTCCCGCATGCAAGTGAGTGATGAATATTCATTTGTATTATTCAGGATGATGGTACTTAAAACTGCTTGGATAAAATATAAAATCAGGGATTGTCCCCCGCCTTAGCTGATTGGACGAGGACTGGACATCTGACCATGGCTAGACCAATCAGGCTTGGACGCAGCCTGGAGGCCCCTGGCCAGTCCCTGCAGGTGGCTGGCAATGGGAGACAGGGTTGGTGGGGGGTCTCGGCTGAAGCCCCAGGCCATCTTGTGGACTGCCGGTGGCGGGGAGGCACAGGCAAGAGAGAGGAGAGGGGCCTGGTAGCGTCCCTTCGCACACAGCCCAGGGGTCCCCTCCCCTGGAGGTCTGTGCCCCCTGCCTGTCCCCCCTTGTACCGTACTTGTACTGAGACATGCACCGAGCTCTGGGTCGGTGGAACCTTGATTCTCCTCCTCCTTCCGCTTTCCCTTCTCTGCGCAACACCGCCCCCCAGCTTCCCTTCCCAGAGTTCCCCTAACCCTTCCGGGTCCCCTGGCTTTCCTGTCACCTCCCAAGGGCCTGGATCCTGGTACGTCCTGTCACGTTTGCCGGAGGAGAGAGTGAATGAGTAAATGACAAAGACCCAGACCTCCCCTCCAGGACCGGCCAGTGAGAGGAGCCAGGGCCCCCAGGGGGACAGCACTGGGTTTGTTTTTCTCTCTGATTCCACAGTCTGGACCTAATGTTCACCCCCCTGGCACACAGTGGCACCAGTCCATGCCAGCTGTCCTGAGAGTGAACACACTTGTGGTCCTTTTGAATAAGAAACTACAGTGCAGCCCTAAGGTCCTTCTTCTCTCTAATGGCCATTCCTAGAGTCGTCCCCCCACCCCCTGCCATCCCCCCTCTGACCGCTGCAACTGAGGGGAGGTATGGGGGGCTCAGGATCTGCTTGGCCACTGGAGGCAAAAGCTGGTGGGCCATTACCACAGGCCTCATTATTGGGGGGGGAGGATGGACAGGGAGCCCCAACCCCACCTGAGTCACCTAGGCTCTATTCTCCTGGGGAGGCCCAGCTCTGCCTTGTATGTTCTTCTTCAGCCTTGCCAGTTCCTGGCCCCAAATGTTGCTGTGGACGTGGGGAAAGAAAGGCTGGTGTGGGGACTCGCCACACCGCCAGCTCGGGGCTGAGGAAGGTGCTTGGCTCTGTGGTCACAAGGAAATGGAACTGCTGGGCCACATCTGGGAAGGAGGAGAAGGAGACATGAGCAGGGCTGGGGAGAGAGGGGGAAGGCAGAGAAAGGGGGTGCTGATCTTTTAGACGCAGAGTGAACTTGGCCCTCTAACTTGGTATGTGTTTTCTTTACTATTTCTAACAGCTCATCAACTTAATAGATTTCTTTTAAAATTACTATCATTATTTTTAAATCCTAAATGTTTTGAATATCTTTTTCCAAGATTCAGATACTGGTTCCACCTCTTGTACCTCCCCCAGGTTGGGGGCTCTGACTCCCCTGGGCAGCTCTGGAGGCTGGTCTGGGCAGGGCAGGGCTGCCAGAGATAGGCTCTGATGGCTAGACCAAGGTCACCTGGGCTTTCGCCTTGACACTCCAGGGGATGAGCACTCAGCCCAGAGAAGTACTCATGTTTGAGTCCTTGGGGAAAGAACTATGTGTCTGTGGGCCTCAGGGTACCCTTCTGTAAAACGGGTTAGATGGGTTGGGGGGGGGGCGTGTGTGATGATGTAATGATGTAGGAAGAAACACCGAGCCCCTGCCTCTGCGCAGGTCAGGAAACAGGGGCCTCCTGTACCCCGTGCCTGTAGCCCTCCCTGCAGACAGTGACTAGGGGGCTCGTCCAGGTGATGGGAGACTGACTCAAGCCAACTGAACACAGGAAAATATTGGCCCCAATGCCTGAAAAATCCACGGGGAGCTTCAGTTTCTGAAGTTTCCGCAGTTTCTGCGGGGGGTCTCCAAGACCCCCGGGGTCCTGCCTTCTGTCCCCTCTCTCCCACTCCTGACTCGTCTGGGCTGGCTGCCCCCTCAGACAGACCGCCCCTGGACGGAGACAACAGGGCTGCAGGACGACGCACCTGCTGGGGTGGGGATGGCTCAGGGTGGAGACCAGGCCGTTGGGTACACACCCCTGACCACCCACCATGGCGGCTGTGGCCAGTGGGATGTCCCATGGGCTTGGGTCTAGGATGCCTCATTCAAATCCTGAGGACTGACGATGGGGGAGCAAGTTTCCCAAACGGAAGTCAGGAGCTTTTTACCAGGAGGGGATAGGAAGCTTCGAGACCTTACACACCGCGTGACTCCGCGAGGCTCTTTACCCCGCGTAGGAGCACCGGAGCCTGGCGAACACCCACGCGGTGCTTTCAGAAACCAAACACCAACCGAAGCACGGGACGAGCATCAGCTCCTTCCGCCCTCAGACACCCTGCTGAGGCAGCTACCGATATTCTCACCATTTTGCAGATGAACAAACTGAGGCCCAGGAAGGCTAAGCGTTGAGTCCTGGGGCCACCCGGCAGGTCAGTGGAGGAGCCAGGATTCCATACCAGGACCTGCTCTGCCTCCCTGAAGGAAGTAATGAAAACCAACAAAGAAGAGTCGTGAGGGCAGGCCAGGGCGGTGTGAAGCTTCAGTGCCGTGAGGATGCCGGAGCCAGGGCTGCAGGGGTGGATGCGAGGGGTGCATGTGAGGAAGGTGCAGGCGCGCCCCTCTCCCTGCTCCCCCAGCCCCCGAGCTCCACTTCTCCCAGTCCGCATGGGGGTGCACCCCACCTGGCAGGGCCCTAAGGCTTCCTCCAAGTAGAAGCCTTGCATTTCTGTAGGCCACCAGGGGGAAATTTGACCCCAAATTCCCTTCCAAGAGGAGGGGGACATGGATCCAAGAGATGCTGAGCTGAAATAGGAACCCAGCAGGGAGGAAGGGGGGTATCTCTGGGCAGGGAGGCAGGAGCCACAGGGGAGCTCACAGCCAACATGGGGTTAAGGTCTGGTGGTCCCCCCATGGGCCCTGAAGAGGGTGTATTATGCCAATGGGGATTTTGGGCCCCCCAGGGAGGCCGTTCTGGTGCCAGGACCCTCACTGTGATGGCAGGTGAGCTCAGCCTGCGGGGGAACTGACCCCTGAAGCTCATAGGGGCAGAGCCAGAAAAGGGGCTCTGGGGACGGTGGCCACCCAAGCTGGACTGAGGGCCTGGCTGTCTGCTCCCCAGCCCCACCCTTGGGCTGTGTCCCTCCCTGGGCTCAGGGACCAAAGCTGCGGCATTGCCATCTTCACTGGGACAAGGCCAACAGGGCAGCCAAGAGAGGCACCTCTGGAGGCTTCTTCGATGACAGCAGGAGGGGACACAGAACAGCCTTCATCCCGGGGCCAGAGCAGTTGGTGGATTGATTTTAGAGTCCATGTGAGACCCCCCAGGGGACCCTCAAACTGCAGGGGAAGACATTGCAAGGAACGGCAGTTCATGCTGGTACGGGAGGAGCTCAGAGCTGGCGAGATCCAAGTTTACCTAGTAGATGCCCCCTTTTTCCATCCACAGCTAGGGAGACACAGGGACGTTCAGGGACAATGGCCACTCGGCCTGGGTGCCCTGTGGCCACCCCCCCCCCCCGGCATCCTCACTCCTGTTCCCCCATTAGGTGGCTTAACACAGAGCCAGGTTTCCAGCTAGGAAGAAACCGTGGCCCACCACAAAAGAGGTTGGTTGAAAAGCCCCAGTGCCTGCAGCCCCCATGGCTTCAGCCCCCCACTGTCCTGGAGGTCCCAGAGGCTACACTGGTGTGACAGACGGGTGGCCCCTCCCTCGACCTGCCCAGGACATGTAAGCTAAGCGAGCGTGGCGGCACATTTTATTGTCTTGGAGCAAATCAACCTGCTAGCACAGCCCAGCAGCACAGAGGTTTCATTGTCCAGGCACAGGGGATAGAAAAACAAATACCCAATCCTGTAGGTGCTCCTGGTCTTGCCCTCGCTAAGCTGCTGTCCCTCCCGGGGTCCCTCAAGGCCTGGCTGGGTTCTGAAAGCCTGGTCTTCAGCCCCAGCACAAACACCCAGTGGCGCTTTCCTCCTTATATCCCTCTGTCTCTCCTGCTTCTGCCACCCACCTTCTGTCTTCTCTTCTTCCTCACCCTCCCTCACTGCTTGTCATCTCCCAGGACAGGGAACGGTATCTCAGGATGTCGTGGCCTTTCTTTATCCAGGACCTAATTTCCTTTATCACAGAGCTCAGAGATGGATGGCCGCAAGAAGACAAGGAAGGTGCTAGTGATGAACACTTCCCTGCTCTCCACAAAACAGGAGTGATTCCAGGGTGTGGATTTTTTTTTTAAGAGACTTAGCATGGGAGGTGCTGGGAGTCAGACACCCCAAGAGCAAAGCAAGAATTCAGAGGAAGGGAGGAGCGCCGAGCTGAGAGACCAGAGGGTGAGCCTCACAGTGGGGCTGGGGAGAGTCCAGGACAGGGGCTGGAACCAGCTCGGCCCCCCAGTACCAGGACAACTGAACGTTGGGAACCTCAGAGGGGAGCTGCCGTCCTGCCCACATTCTCTAACTAACCCTACTTCAATTAGATGATCTCTTCTAGCCCAGACGTGATGCGGGAGGAACCTACTGGCTCGAATGGAAGGGTACTATGAGGGAGCAGCAGGAAATGTGGGTTCAGTTGAGGAGAATTGAGGTTAACTTGAATGGGCATTGAATGCCGACCCTAAGAGCTCAGGTTTTTACCTGAAGCAAGAGGAGCCACCAAGGGCAGGGTTGCATATGTGTGTGTGTGTGTGTGTGTGTGTGTGTGTGTGTGTTTCTCTCAAGGGAGGACAGGTGGGTGCAGGCTGCAGAGTTGCTGCTCAGTAGGGAAGGATGGGATGGGAGCCTGAGGCAGGGGGACTGATGTAAAGATGTCGCCAGGGTTGAGTGGGACGCGTGATAGTGGCCTGGACCCATGGACATCCAGAACTGCAGAGAAGGAGACGGACGTTGTCCTGGGGCAGCAGGTGGAATGCAGCCGGAGGAGGTGCTGAACTGAGCACCTACTGTGTGCTCACACCTGCTCCTCAGCAGAACTTCCAGCCCCCTCGAGCGGTCGCTTTGGCCATCTCGGATCATCGGACGGACACACAGACATTTCAAGGCCACCAGACATTTTTGAGGCAGAAGGGACAGTCCTCAGCAGTGGCCCAGGTGGAGGGAGTGGGATCAGAGAAGCAGAAATGTCGTCTGTCGCCTAGCAGCAGACTTGCCATCCAGGGCTGGGGTCCTCGGCCCCTCCCTGGCTGCTGTCCTCATCTCTGGGACTCAGTTTCCTCCTCTGCCAAGTGGGTTAATGCCCTCTTCCTCCCACACAGTTGGGGCCACAGTGGGATCATGAAGGAAAGGAAGCCGGGGGTGGCCCGGCCCCTCTGCATCTGTGCCTGTCTCTTCTGTACCCTTAGGTAATGCTGGGTTTTACCATACTTGGGGGCATTCCAGGATTGGGTACAGAGTAAGACTTCATTCAATGTTTGCCATATGAACTAGCTAATGAGTTAGTAGATTTCAAACCTAGTTCTGACACTGAATGGCTGTGTGACCCCTAACTGGGGCCTGCCCTACGAATCCATGGCAGAAGGCCATTTGTGGTCTGGAAAGCAACTCAGCAAAGCAGTAAGACAGACCTGGATTCGGGGACACGGACTCTGGAGGCAGAAACAGAAGGACAGACAGGAGGAAGCCAGCTGCCATAGTACTTCCTGCTTCTGCGGGGCAGGGAGGCTGTGCTCAGCTTCCAGAACACCTCAGCCGGCAGGACGTGCTAACCATACAGAACTTCAGCAAAGGTCAAGCTGGGAGGAAGGTTCCCACTGATGTGTGTCCTAAGGCAGAGAGGGGATGAGGTGGGAAGCCCACCAGCAAGGTCTCCAAAGGACAGGACCCCAGCTCACTCAGGAGGCAGATTCATGTGATCACACCAGCTCCCCTGAGGCACGGATCCCCGCGTCCCTCCAGGAAGGGGCCAGGGAAAGAGCAGGCACTTGGGTCAGCCAGGCCGGGGCTCACATCCCCTCCTGCCACCAACGAGCTCAGTGACCTGGGACAAGGTAGTTCCAACCCTGGGGGCCCCAAACTCCCCTCCAGAAAAGTGGGAGCAGCCGTGCCCCCTCGGGGGATGGAGTAAGGGCTGATGGAGTCCAGCACGTGCACAGCCCTGCACATAGTAGGCGCTCAGTAAATGTAAGCCCACCTCCCCCGCAAAGAAGGGCAAACTGTAAGCTGCATCCAATTCAGAGCTGCTGAGTGGGTACTTCATCTGGCATCCGAACCCTCATCCCACCCCTCCCTCTAAACCCCCCAACCTCACCCCTCCCTCCGAGGCCCCAGCCCCCCCTCCAGCCCACCCCTGCCCTCCTGCTCCCAATGTAATGTGTTGGTTTCTGTGGGAGTTGTTCCATTATTACACAGAATAAATCTTTCAGGATGTTTAAATTCCAATTTTCGTTCCTAATTCACCTACACCCAAAGAGAAACGGCTGCCTCTGGCAGAGGTCGCACATGAAGCACACAATATGGGACGGGAAGAGGAGGTGAGGCCCCGATCACAGAGCAGGTACCATTCATCAGAGGAAATCTCGGCCTCGCCTTTCCAGGAGCTCCGCTCACCTGGGGCTGTGAAGCAGTGGCAGCTCGGAGCGGGACTGCTTCTCCCGGCCGTGATGGGAGTTCTGT